>CAWVNZ010001024.1:0-182442 GCA_963930735.1 Dioctria linearis
ATTTTTTGAATAATTACTATAGAAAAGGCAATCCCTGGCGTAATTAAAATTTGCGACAGTTGAAAATTATTTTTTGAATAATTTACTATAGAAAAGGCAATCCCTGGCGTAATTAAAATTTGCGACAGTATAAAATTATTTTTGAATAATTTACTATAGAAAAGGCAATCCCTGGCGTAATTAAAATTTGCGACAGTAGAAAATTAAGTTGTGAAAAATTTATCTGGCGAAATTGAAATTTGCGAGAGTAAAAAATTATTTTTTGAATAATTTACTATAGAAAAGGCAATCCTGGGATATTTAAAATTTGCGACAGTAAAAAATTATTTTTTGAATAATTTACTATAGATAAGGCAATCCCTGGGATATTTAAATTTGCGACAGTAGAACATTATTTTTTGAATAATTTACTATAGAAAAGGCAATCCCTGGCGCAATTAAAATTTGCGACAGTAGAAAATTATTTTTTGAATAATTTACTATAGAAAAGGCAATCCCTGGCGTAATTAAATTTGCGACAGTAGAAAATTATTTTTTGAATAATTTACTATAGAAAAGGCAATCCCTGGCGTAATTAAATTTTGCGAAAGTAGAAAATTATTTTTTGAATAATTTACTATAGAAAAGGCAATCCCTGGCGTAATTAAAATTTGCGACAGTAAAAAATTATTTTTTGAATAATTTACTATAGAAAAGGCAATCCCTGGCGTAATTAAAATTTGCGACAGTAAAAAATTATTTTTTGAATAATTTACTATAGAAAAGGCAATCCCTGGCGTAATTAAAATTTGCGACAGTAGAAAATTTTTTTTTGAAAAGTTTACTATAGAAAAGGCAACCCCTGGCGTATTTAAAATTTGCGACAGTAGAAAATTATTTTTTGAATAATTTACTATAGAAAAGGCAATCCCTGGCGTATTTAAAATTTGCGACAGTAGAAAATTATTTTTTTGAAAAGTTTACTATAGAAAAGGCAATCCCTGGCGTAATTAAAATTTGCGACAGTAGAAAAATATTTTTTGAATAATTTACCTGGCGAAATTGAAATTTGCGACAGTATATAAATTATTTTTTGAATAATTTACTATAGAAAAGGCAATCCCTGGGATATTTAAAATTTGCGACAGTAGAAAATTATTTTTTGAATAATTTACTATAGAAAAGGCAATCCCTGGCGTAATTAAAATTTGCGACAGTAGAAAATTATTTTTTGCATAATTTACTATAGAAAAGGCAATCCCTGGCGGATTGAAATTTGCGACAGTATAAAATTTTTTTTTGAATAATTTACTATAGAAAAGGCAATCCCTGGCGCAATTAAAATTTGCAACAGTAAAAAATTATTTTTTGCAAAATTTACTGTAGAAAAGGCAATCCCTGGCGTAATTAAAATTTGCGACAGTAGAAAATTATTTTTTGAATAATTTACTATAGAAAAGGCAATCCCTGGCGTAATTAAAATTTGCGACAGTAAAAAATTATTTTTTGAATAATTTACTGTAGAAAAGGCAATCCCTGGCGTAATTAAAATTTGCGACAGTATAAAATTATTTTTTGAATAATTTACTATAGAAAAGGCAATCCCTGGCGTAATTAAAATTTGCGACAGTATAAAATTATTTTTTGAATAATTTACCTGGCGAAATTGAAATTTGCGACAGTAAAAAATTATTTTTTGAATAATTTACTATAGAAAAGGCAATCCCTGGCGCAATTAAAATTTGCGACAGTATAAAATTATTTTTGAATAATTTACTATAGAAAAGGCAATCCCTGGCGTAATTAAAATTTGCGACAGTAGAAAATTATTTTTTGAATAATTTACTATAGAAAAGGCAAACCCTGGCGTAATTAAAATTTGCGACAGTATAAAATTATTTTTTGAATAATTTACCTGGCGAAATTGAAATTTGCGACAGTAAAAAATTATTTTTTGAATAATTTACTATAGAAAAGGCAATCCCTGGCGCAATTAAAATTTTGCGACAGTATAAAATTATTTTTTGAATAATTTACTATAGAAAAGGCAATCCCTGGCGCAATTACAATTTGCGACAGTTGAAAATTATTTTTTGAATAATTTACTATAGAAAAGGCAATCCCTGGCGTAATTAAAATTTGCGACAGTATAAAATTATTTTTTGAATAATTTACTACAGAAATGGCAATCCCTGGCGCAATTAAAATTTGCGACAGTAGAAAATTATTTTTTGAATAATTTACTATAGAAAAGGCAATCCCTGGCGTAATTAAAATTTGCGACAGTATAAAATTATTTTTTGAATAATTTACTATAGAAAAGGTAATCCCTGGCGTAAGTAAAATTTGCGACAGTATAAAATTATTTTTTGAATAATTTACCTGGCGAAATTGAAATTTGCGACAGTAAAAAATTATTTTTTGAATAATTTACTATAGAAAAGGCAATCCCTGGCGCAATTAAAATTTGCGACAGTATAAAATTATTTTTTGAATAATTTACTATAGAAAAGGCAATCCCTGGCGTAATTAAAATTTGCGACAGTAGAAAATTATTTTTTGAATAATTTACTATAGAAAAGGCAAACCCTGGCGTAATTAAAATTTGCGACAGTATAAAATTATTTTTTGAATAATTTACCTGGCGAAATTGAAATTTGCGACAGTAAAAAATTATTTTTTGAATAATATACTATAGAAAAGGCAATCCCTGGCGCAATTAAAATTTGCGACAGTATAAAATTATTTTTTGAATAATTTACTATAGAAAAGGCAATCCCTGGCGCAATTACAATTTGCGAAAGTTGAAAATTATTTTTTGAATAATTTACTATAGAAAAGGCAATCCCTGGCGTAATTAAAATTTGCGACAGTATAAAATTATTTTTGAATAATTTACTATAGAAATGGCAATCCCTGGCGCAATTAAAATTTGCGACAGTAGAAAATTATTTTTTGAATAATTTACTATAGAAGAGGCAATCCCTGGCGCATTTAAAATTTGCAACAGTAAAAAATTATTTTTTGCAAAATTTACTGTAGAAAAGGCAATCCCTGGCGTAATTAAAATTTGCGACAGTAGAAAATTATTTTTTGAATAATTTACTATAGAAAAGGCAATCCCTGGCGTAATTACAATTTGCGACAGTAGAAAATTAATTTGTGAAATTTTACCTGGCGAAATTGAAATTTGCGAGAGTATAAAATTATTTTTTGAATAATTTACTATAGAAAAGGCAATCCTGGGATATTTAAAATTTGCGACAGTTGAAAATTATTTTTTGAATAATTTACTATAGAAAAGGCAATCCCTGGCGTAATTAAAATTTGCGACAGTAGAAAATTATTTTTTGAATAATTTACTATAGAAAAGGCAATCCCTGGCGTATTTAAAATTTGCGACAGTATAAAATTATTTTTTTGAATAATTTACTATAGAAAAGGCAATCCCTGGCGTAATTAAAATTTGCGATAGTTGAAAATTATTTTTTGAATAATTTACTATAGAAAAGGCAATCCCTGGCGTAATTAAAATTTGCGACAGTATAAAATTATTTTTTGAATATTTACTATAGAAAAGGCAATCCCTGGCGTAATTAAAATTTGCGACAGTAGAAAATTAATTCGTGAAAAATTTACCTGGCGAAATTGAAATTTGCGAGAGTAAAAAATTATTTTTTTGAATAATTTACTATAGAAAAGGCAATCCCTGGGATATTTAAAATTTGCGACAGTCGAACATTATTTTTTGAATAATTTACTATAGAAAAGGCAATCCCTGGCGCAATTAAATTTGCGACAGTAGAAAATTATTTTTTGAATAATTTACTATAGAAAAGGCAATCCCTGGCGTAATTAAAATTTGCGACAGTAGAAAATTATTTTTTGAATAATTTACTATAGAAAAGGCAATCCCTGGCGTAATTAAAATTTGCGACAGTAGAAAATTATTTTTTGAATAATTTACTATAGAAAAGGCAATCCCTGGCGTAATTAAAATTTGCGACAGTAAAAAATTATTTTTTGAATAATTTACTATAGAAAAGGCAATCCCTGGCGTAATTAAAATTTGCGACAGTAAAAAATTATTTTTTGAATAATTTACTATAGAAAAGGCAATCCCTGGCGTAATTAAAATTTGCGACAGTAGAAAATTATTTTTTGAAAAGTTTACTATAGAAAAGGCAATCCCTGGCGTATTTAAAATTTGCGACAGTAGAAAATTATTTTTTGAATAATTTACTATAGAAAAGGCAATCCCTGGCGTAATTAAAATTTGCGACAGTAGAAAATTATTTTTTGAATAATTTACTATAGAAAAGGCAATCCCTGGCGTAATTAAAATTTGCGACAGTAGAAAATTCTTTTTTGAATAATTTACCTGGCGAAATTGAAATTTGCGACAGTATAAAATTATTTTTTGAATAATTTACTATAGAAAAGGCAATCCCTGGCGTAATTAAAATTTGCGAGAGTATAAAATTATTTTTTGAATAATTAACTATAGAAAAGGCAATCCCTGGCGTAATTAAAATTTGCGACAGTAGAAAATTATTTTTTGAATAATTTACTATAGAAAAGGCACTCCCTGGCGGATTTGAAATTTGCGACAGTATAAAATTATTTTTTGAATAATTTACTATAGAAAAGGCAATGCCTGGCGTAATTAAAACTTGCGACAGTAAAAAATTATTTTTTGAATAATTTACTATAGAAAAGGCAATCCCTGGCGTAATTAAAATTTGCGACAGTATAAATTATTTTTTGAATAATTTACTATAGAAAAGGCAATCCCTGGCGTAATTAAAATTTGCGACAGTAGAAAATTATTTTTTGAATAATTTACTATAGAAAAGGCAATCCCTGGCGTAATTAAAATTTGCGACAGTATAAAATTATTTTTTGAATAATTTACTATAGAAAAGGCAATCCCTGGCGTAATTAAAATTTGCGACAGTATAAAATTATTTTTTGAATAATTTACTATAGAAAAGGCAATCCCTGGCGCAATTAAAATTTGCGACAGTAAAAAATTATTTTTTGAATAATTTACTATAGAAAAGGCAATCCCTGGCGTAATTAAAATTTGCGACAGTAAAAAATTATTTTTTGAATAATTTACTATAGAAAAGGCAATCCCTGGCGCAATTAAAATTTCCGACAGTAAAAAATTATTTTTTGAATATTTTACTATAGAAAAGGCAATCCCTGGCGGATTTGAAATTTGCGACAGTAGAAAATTATTTTTTGAATAATTTACTATAGATAAGGCAATCCCTGGCGTAATTAAAATTTGCGACAGTATAAAATTATTTTTTGAATATTTTACTATAGAAAAGGCAATCCCTGGCGCAATTAAAATTTGCGACAGTAAAAAATTATTTTTTGAATAATTTACTATAGAAAAGGCAATCCCTGGCGTAATTAAAATTTGCGACAGTAAAAAATTATTTTTTGCAAAATTTACTGTAGAAAAGGCAATCCCTGGCGTATTTAAAATTTGCGATAGTAAAAAATTATTTTTTGAATAATTTACTATAGAAAAGGCAATCCCTGGCGCAATTAAAATTTGCGACAGTAAAAAATTATTTTTTGAATAATTTACTATAGAAAAGGCAATCCCTGGCGTAATTAAAATTTGCGAGAGTAAAAAATTATTTTTTGAATAATTTACTATAGAAAAGGCAATCCCTGGCGTAATTACAATTTGCGACAGTAGAAAATTAATTTCTGAAAAATTTACCTGGCGAAATTGAAATTTGCGAGAGTAAAAAATTATTTTTTGAATAATTTACTATAGAAAAGGCAATCCCTGGCGTAATTAAAATTTGCGACAGTAGAAAATTATTTTTTGAAAAATTTACTATATAAAAGCAATCCCTGGCGTAATTAAAATTTGCGACAGTAGAAAATTATTTTTTGAATAGTTTACCTCTCGAAATTGAAATTTGCGAGAGTAAAAAATTATTTTTTGAATAATTTACTATAGAAAAGGCAATCCCTGGCGTAATTAAAATTTGCGACAGTAAAAAATTATTTTTTGAATAATTTATTATATAAAAGGCAATCCCTGGCGTAATTAAAATTTGCGACAGTAGAAAATTATTTTTTGAATAATTTACTATAGAAAAAGCAACCCATGGCGTATTTAAAATTTGCGACAGTATAAAATTATTTTTTGAAAAATTTACTATAGAAAAGGCAATCCCTGGCGTAATTAAAATTTGCGACAGTAAAAAATTATTTTTTGAATAATTTACTATAGGAAAGGCAATCCCTGGCGCAATTAAAATTTGCGACAGTAAAAAATTATTTTTTGAATAATTTACTATAGAAAAGGCAATCCCTGGCGTAATTAAAATTTGCGACAGTAAAAAATTATTTTTTGAAAAGTTTACTATAGAAAAGGCAATCCCTGGCGCAATTAAAATTTGCGACAGTTGAAAATTATTTTTTGAAAAGTTTACTATAGAAAAGGCAATCCCTGGCGCAATTAAAATTTGCGACAGTAAAAAATTTTTTTTTTGAATAATTTATTATAGAAAAGGCAATCCCTGGCGTAATTAAAATTTGCGAGAGTAAAAAATTATTTTTTGAATAATTTACTATAGAAAAGGCAATCCCTGGTGTAATTACAATTTGCGACAGTAGAAAATTAATTTGTGAAATTTTACCTGGCGAAATTGAAATTTGGCGAGAGTAAAAAATTATTTTTTGAATAATTTACTATAGAAAAGGCAATCCCTGGCGTAATTAAAATTTGCGACAGTAGAAAATTATTTCTTGAAAAATTTACTATATAAAAGGCAATCCCTGGCGTAATTAAAATTTGCGACAGTAGAAAATTATTTTTTGAATAATTTACTATAGAAAAGGCAATCCCTGGCGTATTTAAAATTTGCGACAGTATAAAATTATTTTTTGAATAATTTACTATAGAAAAGGCAATCCCTGGGATATTTAAAATTTGCGACAGTTGAAAATTATTTTTTGAATAATTTACTATAGAAAAGGCAATCCCTGCGTAATTAAAATTTGCGACAGTAGAAAATTATTTTTTGAATAATTTACTATAGAAAAGGCAATCCCTGGCGTATTTAAAATTTGCGACAGTATAAAATTATTTTTTGAATAATTTACTATAGAAAAGGCAATCCCTGGCGTAATTAAAATTTGCGACAGTTGAAAATTATTTTTTGAATAATTTACTATAGAAAAGGCAATCCTGGCGTAATTAAAATTTGCGACAGTATAAAATTATTTTTTGAATAATTTACTATAGAAAAGGCAATCCCTGGCGTAATTAAAATTTGCGACAGTAGAAAATTAAGTGTGAAAAATTTATCTGGCGAAATTGAAATTTGCGAGAGTAAAAAATTATTTTTGAATAATTTACTATAGAAAAGGCAATCCCTGGATATTTAAAATTTGCGACAGTAAAAAATTATTTTTTGAATAATTTACTATAGAAAAGGCAATCCCTGGGATATTTAAAATTTGCGACAGTAGAACATTATTTTTTGAATAATTTACTATAGAAAAGGCAATCCCTGGCGCAATTAAAATTGCGACAGTAGAAAATTATTTTTTGAATAATTTACTATAGAAAAGGCAATCCCTGGCGTAATTAAAATTTGCGACAGTAGAAAATTATTTTTTGAATAATTTACTATAGAAAAGGCAATCCCTGGCGTAATTAAATTTTGCGAAAGTAGAAAATTATTTTTTGAATAATTTACTATAGAAAAGGCAATCCCTGGCGTAATTAAAATTTGCGACAGTAAAAAATTATTTTTTGAATAATTTACTATAGAAAAGGCAATCCCTGGCGTAATTAAAATTTGCGACAGTAAAAAATTATTTTTTGAATAATTTACTATAGAAAAGGCAATCCCTGGCGTAATTAAAATTTGCGACAGTAGAAAATTATTTTTTGAAAAGTTTACTATAGAAAAGGCAATCCCTGGCGTATTTAAAATTTGCGACAGTAGAAAATTATTTTTGAATAATTTACTATAGAAAAGGCAATCCCTGGCGTATTTAAAATTTGCGACAGTAGAAAATTATTTTTTGAAAAGTTTACTATAGAAAAGGCAATCCCTGGCCTAATTAAAAATTTGCGACAGTAGAAAAATATTTTTTGAATAATTTACCTGGCGAAATTGAAATTTGCGACAGTATAAAATTATTTTTTGAATAATTTACTATAGAAAAGGCAATCCCTGGGATATTTAAAATTTGCGACAGTAGAAAATTATTTTTTGAATAATTTACTATAGAAAAGGCAATCCCTGGCGTAATTAAAATTTGCGACAGTAGAAAATTATTTTTTGCATAATTTACTATAGAAAAGGCAATCCCTGGCGGATTTGAAATTTGCGACAGTATAAAATTTTTTTTTGAATAATTTACTATAGAAAAGGCAATCCCTGGCGCAATTAAAATTTGCAACAGTAAAAAATTATTTTTTGCAAAATTTACTGTAGAAAAGGCAATCCCTGGCGTAATTAAAATTTGCGACAGTAGAAAATTATTTTTTGAATAATTTACTATAGAAAAGGCAATCCCTGGCGTAATTAAAATTTGCGACAGTAAAAAATTATTTTTTGAATAATTTACTGTAGAAAAGGCAATCCCTGGCGTAATTAAAATTTGCGACAGTATAAAATTATTTTTTGAATAATTTACTATAGAAAAGGCAATCCCTGGCGTAATTAAAATTTGCGACAGTATAAAATTATTTTTTGAATAATTTACCTGGCGAAATTGAAATTTGCGACAGTAAAAAATTATTTTTTGAATAATTTACTATAGAAAAGGCAATCCCTGGCGCAATTAAAATTTGCGACAGTATAAAATTATTTTTTGAATAATTTACTATAGAAAAGGCAATCCCTGGCGTAATTAAAATTTGCGACAGTAGAAAATTATTTTTTGAATAATTTACTATAGAAAAGGCAAACCCTGGCGTAATTAAAATTTGCGACAGTATAAAATTATTTTTTGAATAATTTACCTGGCGAAATTGAAATTTGCGACAGTAAAAAATTATTTTTTGAATAATTTACTATAGAAAAGGCAATCCCTGGCGCAATTAAAATTTGCGACAGTATAAAATTATTTTTTGAATAATTTACTATAGAAAAGGCAATCCCTGGCGCAATTACAATTTGCGACAGTTGAAAATTATTTTTTGAATAATTTACTATAGAAAAGGCAATCCCTGGCGTAATTAAAATTTGCGACAGTATAAAATTATTTTTTGAATAATTTACTACAGAAATGGCAATCCCTGGCGCAATTAAAATTTGCGACAGTAGAAAATTATTTTTTGAATAATTTACTATAGAAAAGGCAATCCCTGGCGTAATTAAAATTTGCGACAGTATAAAATTATTTTTTGAATAATTTACTATAGAAAAGGTAATCCCTGGCGTAAGTAAAATTTGCGACAGTATAAAATTATTTTTTGAATAATTTACCTGGCGAAATTGAAATTTGCGACAGTAAAAAATTATTTTTTGAATAATTTACTATAGAAAAGGCAATCCCTGGCGCAATTAAAATTTGCGACAGTATAAAATTATTTTTTGAATAATTTACTATAGAAAAGGCAATCCCTGGCGTAATTAAAATTTGCGACAGTAGAAAATTATTTTTTGAATAATTTACTATAGAAAAGGCAAACCCTGGCGTAATTAAAATTTGCGACAGTATAAAATTACTTTTTGAATAATTTACCTGGCGAAATTGAAATTTGCGACAGTAAAAAATTATTTTTTGAATAATATACTATAGAAAAGGCAATCCCTGGCGCAATTAAAATTTGCGACAGTATAAAATTATTTTTTGAATAATTTACTATAGAAAAGGCAATCCCTGGCGCAATTACAATTTGCGAAAGTTGAAAATTATTTTTTGAATAATTTACTATAGAAAAGGCAATCCCTGGCGTAATTAAAATTTGCGACAGTATAAAATTATTTTTTGAATAATTTACTATAGAAATGGCAATCCCTGGCGCAATTAAAATTTGCGACAGTAGAAAATTATTTTTTGAATAATTTACTATAGAAAAGGCAATCCCTGGCGCATTTAAAATTTGCAACAGTAAAAAATTATTTTTTGCAAAATTTACTGTAGAAAAGGCAATCCCTGGCGTAATTAAAATTTGCGACAGTAGAAAATTATTTTTTGAATAATTTACTATAGAAAAGGCAATCCCTGGCGTAATTACAATTTGCGACAGTAGAAAATTAATTTGTGAAATTTTACCTGGCGAAATTGAAATTTGCGAGGGTATAAAATTATTTTTTGAATAATTTACTATAGAAAAGGCAATCCCTGGGATATTTAAAATTTGCGACAGTTGAAAATTATTTTTTGAATAATTTACTATAGAAAAGGCAATCCCTGGCGTAATTAAAATTTGCGACAGTAGAAAATTATTTTTTGAATAATTTACTATAGAAAAGGCAATCCCTGGCGTATTTAAAATTTGCGACAGTATAAAATTATTTTTTGAATAATTTACTATAGAAAAGGCAATCCCTGGCGTAATTAAAATTTGCGATAGTTGAAAATTATTTTTTGAATAATTTACTATAGAAAAGGCAATCCCTGGCGTAATTAAAATTTGCGACAGTATAAAATTATTTTTTGAATATTTACTATAGAAAAGGTAATCCCTGGCGTAATTAAAATTTGCGACAGTAGAAAATTAATTCGTGAAAAATTTACCTGGCGAAATTGAAATTTGCGAGAGTAAAAAATTATTTTTTGAATAATTTACTATAGAAAAGGCAATCCCTGGGATATTTAAAATTTGCGACAGTCGAACATTATTTTTTGAATAATTTACTATAGAAAAGGCAATCCCTGGCGCAATTAAAATTTGCGACAGTAGAAAATTATTTTTTGAATAATTTACTATAGAAAAGGCAATCCCTGGCGTAATTAAAATTTGCGACAGTAGAAAATTATTTTTTGAATAATTTACTATAGAAAAGGCAATCCCTGGCGTAATTAAAATTTGCGACAGTAGAAAATTATTTTTTGAATAATTTACTATAGAAAAGGCAATCCCTGGCGTAATTAAAATTTGCGACAGTAAAAAATTATTTTTTGAATAATTTACTATAGAAAAGGCAATCCCTGGCGTAATTAAAATTTGCGACAGTAAAAAATTATTTTTTGAATAATTTACTATAGAAAAGGCAATCCCTGGCGTAATTAAAATTTGCGACAGTAGAAAATTATTTTTTGAAAAGTTTACTATAGAAAAGGCAATCCCTGGCGTATTTAAAATTTGCGACAGTAGAAAATTATTTTTTGAATAATTTACTATAGAAAAGGCAATCCCTGGCGTAATTAAAATTTGCGACAGTAGAAAATTATTTTTTGAAAAGTTTATTATAGAAAAGGCAATCCCTGGCGTAATTAAAATTTGCGACAGTAGAAAATTCTTTTTTGAATAATTTACCTGGCGAAATTGAAATTTGCGACAGTATAAAATTATTTTTTGAATAATTTACTATAGAAAAGGCAATCCCTGGGATATTTAAAATTTGCGAGATTAGAAAATTATTTTTTGAATAATTAACTATAGAAAAGGCAATCCCTGGCGTAATTAAAATTTGCGACAGTAGAAAATTATTTTTTGAATAATTTACTATAGAAAAGGCACTCCCTGGCGGATTTGAAATTTGCGACAGTATAAAATTATTTTTTGAATAATTTACTATAGAAAAGGCAATCCCTGGCGCAATTAAAATTTGCAACAGTAAAAAATAATTTTTTGCAAAATTTACTGTAGAAAAGGCAATCCCTGGCGTAATTAAAATTTGCGACAGTAGAAAATTATTTTTTGAATAATTTACTATAGAAAAGGCAATCCCTGGCGTAATTAAAATTTGCGACAGTAAAAAATTATTTTTTGAATAATTTACTGTAGAAAAGGCAATCCCTGGCGTAATTAAAATTTGCGACAGTATAAAATTATTTTTTGAATAATTTACTATAGAAAAGGCAATCCCTGGAGTAATTAAAATTTGCGACAGTATAAAATTATTTTTTGAATAATTTACCTGGCGAAATTGAAATTTGCGACAGTAAAAAATTATTTTTTGAATAATTTACTATAGAAAAGGCAATCCCTGGCGCAATTAAAATTTGCGACAGTATAAAATTATTTTTTGAATAATTTACTATAGAAAAGGCAATCCCTGGTGTAATTAAAATTTGCGACAGTAGAAAATTATTTTTTGAATAATTTACTATAGAAAAGGCAATCCCTGGCGTAATTAAAATTTGCGACAGTATAAAATTATTTTTTGAATAATTTACCTGGCGAAATTGAAATTTGCGACAGTAAAAAATTATTTTTTGAATAATTTACTATAGAAAAGGCAATCCCTGGCGCAATTAAAATTTGCGACAGTATAAAATTATTTTTTGAATAATTTACTATAGAAAAGGCAATCCCTGGCGCAATTACAATTTGCGACAGTAAAAAATTATTTTTTGAATAATTTACTATAGAAAAGGCAATCCCTGGCGTAATTAAAATTTGCGACAGTTGAAAATTATTTTTTGAATAATTTACTATAGAAAAGGCAATCCCTGGCGTAATTAAAATTTGCGACAGTATAAAATTATTTTTTGAATAATTTACTATAGAAAAGACAATCCCTGGCGCAATTAAAATTTGCGACAGTAGAAAATTATTTTTTGAATAATTTACTATACAAAAGGCAATCCCTGGCGTAATTAAAATTTGCGACAGTATAAAATTATTTTTTGAATAATTTACTACAGAAAAGGCAATCCGTGGCGCAATTAAAATTTGCGGCAGTAGAAAATTATTTTTTGAATAATTTACGATAGAAAAGGCAATCCCTGACGCAATTAAAATTTGCGACAGTATAAAATTATTTTTTGAATAATTTACTATAGAAAAGGCAATCCCTGGCGTAATTAAAATTTGCGACAGTATAAAATTATTTTTTGAATAATTTACTATAGAAAAGGCAATCCCTGGCGTAATTAAAATTTGCGACAGTAGAAAATTATTTTTTGAATAATTTACTATAGAAAAGGCAATCCCTGGCGGATTTGAAATTTGCGACAGTATAAAATTATTTTTTGAATAATTTACTATAGAAAAGGCAATCCCTGGCGCAATTAAAATTTGCAACAGTAAAAAATTATTTTTTGCAAAATTTACTGTAGAAAATGCAATCCCTGGCGTAATTAAAATTTGCGACAGTAGAAAATTATTTTTTGAATAATTTACTATAGAAAAGGCAATCCCTGGCGGATTTGAAATTTGCGACAGTATAAAATTATTTTTTGAATAGTTTACCTGGAGAAATTGAAATTTGCGACAGTATAAAATTATTTTTTGAATAATTTACTATAGAAAAGGCAATCCCTGGGATATTTAAAATTTGCGACAGTAGAAAATTATTTTTTGAATAATTTACTATAGAAAAGGAAATCCCTGGCGTAATTAAAATTTGCGACAGTAGAAAATTATTTTTTGAATAATTTACTATAGAAAAGGCAATCCCTGGCGGATTTGAAATTTGCGACAGTATAAAATTATTTTTTGAATAATTTACTATAGAAAAGGCAATCCCTGGCGCAATTAAAATTTGCGACAGTAAAAAATTATTTTTTGAATAATTTACTGTAGAAAAGGCAATCCCTGGCGTAATTAAAATTTGCGACAGTATAAAATTATTTTTTGAATAATTTACTATAGAAAAGGCAATCCCTGGCGTAATTAAAATTTGCGACAGTATAAAATTATTTTTTGAATAATTTACCTGGCGAAATTGAAATTTGCGACAGTAAAAAATTATTTTTTGAATAATTTACTATAGAAAAGGCAATCCCTGGCGCAATTAAAAATTGCGACAGTATAAAATTATTTTTTGAATAATTTACTATAGAAAAGGCAATCCCTGGCGTAATTAAAATTTGCGACAGTAGAAAATTATTTTTTGAATAATTTACTATAGAAAAGGCAATCCCTGGCGTAATTAAAATTTGCGACAGTATAAAATTATTTTTTGAATAATTTACCTGGCGAAATTGAAATTTGCGACAGTAAAAAATTATTTTTTGAATAATTTACTATAGAAAAGGCAATCCCTGGTGCAATTAAAATTTGCGACAGTATAAAATTATTTTTTGAATAATTTACTATAGAAAAGGCAATCCCTGGCGCAATTACAATTTGCGACAGTAAAAAATTATTTTTTGAATAATTTACTATAGAAAAGGCAATCCCTGGCGTAATTAAAATTTGCGACAGTTGAATATTATTTTTTGAATAATTTACTATAGAAAAGGCAATCCCTGGCGTAATTAAAATTTGCGACAGTATAAAATTATTTTTTGAATAATTTACTATAGAAAAGGCAATCCCTGGCGCAATTAAAATTTGCGACAGTAGAAAATTATTTTTTGAATAATTTACTATAGAAAAGGCAATCCCTGGCGTAATTAAAATTTGCGACAGTATAAAATTATTTTTTGAATAATTTACTATAGAAAAGGCAATCCCTGGCGCAGTTAAAATTTGCGACAGTAGAAAATTATTTTTTGAATAATTTACGATAGAAAAGGCAATCCCTGGCGCAATTAAAATTTGCGACAGTAGAAAATTATTTTTTGAATACTTTACTATAGAAAAGGCAATCCCTGGCGTAATTAAAATTTGCGACAGTATAAAATTATTTTTTGAATAATTTACTATAGAAAAGGCAATCCCTGGCGTAATTAAAATTTGCGACAGTAGAAAATTATTTTGTGAATAATTTACTATAGAAAAGGCAATCCCTGGCGTAATTAAAATTTGCGACAGTAGAAAATTATTTTTTGAATAATTTACTATAGAAAAGGCAATCCCTGGCGTAATTAAAATTTGCGACAGTATAAAATTATTTTTTGAATAATTTACTATAGAAAAGGCAATCCCTGGCGTAATTAAAATTTGCGACAGTAAAAAATTTTTTTTTGAATAATTTACTATAGAAAAGGCAATCCCTGGCGTAATTAAAATTTGCGACAGTATAAAATTATTTTTTGAATAATTTACTATAGAAAAGGCAATCCCTGGCGTAATTAAAATTTGCGACAGTAAAAAATTATTTTTTGAATAATTTACTATAGAAAAGGCAATCCCTGTCGTAATTAAAATTTGCGACATTAAAAAATTATTTTTTGAATAATTTACTATAGAAAAGGCAATCCCTGGCGTAATTAAAATTTGCGACAGTAGAAAATTATTTTTTGAATAATTTACTATAGAAAAGGCAATCCCTGGCGTAATTAAAATTTGCGACAGTTGAAAATTATTTTTTGAATAATTTACTATAGAAAAGGCAATCCCTGGCGCAATTAAAATTTGCGACAGTATAAAATTATTTTTTGAATAATTTACTATAGAAAAGGCAATCCCTGGCGTAATTAAAATTTGCGACAGTGAAAAATTATTTTTTGAATAATTTACTATAGAAAAGGCAATCCCTGGCGTAATTAAAATTTGCGACAGTGTAAAATTATTTTTTGAATAATTTACTATAGAAAGGGCAATCCCTGGGATATTTAAAATTTGCGACAGTAGAAAATTATTTTTTGAATAATTTACTATAGAAAAGGCAATCCCTGGCGTATTTAAAATGTGCGACAGTAAAAAATTATTTTTTGAATAATTTACTATAGAAAAGGCAATCCTTGGCGGATTTGAAATTTGCGACAGTAGAAAATTATTTTTTGAATAATTTACTATAGAAAAGGCAATCCCTGGCGCAATTAACATTTGCGACAGTATAAAATTATTTTTTGCAAAATTTACTGTAGAAAAGGCATTCCCTGGCGGATTTGAAATTTGCGATAGTAGAAAATTATTTTTTGAATAATTTACTATAGAAAAGGCAATCCCTGGCGTAATTAAAATTTGCGACAGTAAAAAATTATTTTTTGAATAATTTACTATAGAAAAGGCAATCCCTGGCGTAATTAAAATTTGCGACAGTATAAAATTATTTTTTGAATAATTTACTATAGAAAAGGCAATCCCTGGCGCAATTAAAACTTGCGACAGTATAAAATTATTTTTTGAATAATTTACTATAGAAAAGGCAATCCCTGGCGTAATTAAAATTTGCGACAGTAAAAAATTATTTTTTGAATAATTTACTATAGAAATGGCAATCCCTGGCGCAATTAAAATTTGCGACAGTCGAAAATTATTTTTTTGCAAAATTTACTATAGAAAAGGCAATCCCTGGCGTATTTAAAATTTGCGACAGTAAAAAATTATTTTTTATTATTTTTTGAATAATTTACTATAGAAAAGGCAATCCCTGGCGTATTTAAAATTTGCGACAGTAAGATATTATTTTTTGAATAATTTACTATAGAAAAGGCAATCCCTGGCGTATTTAAAATTTGCGACAGTAAAAAATTATTTTTTGCAAAATTTACTATAGAAAAGGCAATCCCTGGGGCAATTACAATTTGCGACAGTAGAAAATTATTTTTTGAATAACTTACTATAGAAAAGGCAATCCCTGGCGTATTTAAAATTTGCGACAGTAAAAAATTATTTTTTGAATAATTTACTATAGAAAAGGCAATCCCTGGCGGATTTGAAATTTGCGACAGTATAAAATTATTTTTTGAATAATTTACTATAGAAAAGGCAATCCCTGGAGTAATTAAAATTTGCGACAGTAAAAAATTATTTTTTGAATAATTTACTATAGAAAAGGCAATCCCTGGCGTAATTAAAATTTGCGACAGTAGAAAATTATTTTTTGAATAATTTACTATAGAAAAGGCAATCCCTGGCGTAATTAAAATTTGCGACAGTATAAAATTATTTTTTGAATAATTTACCTGGCGAAATTGAAATTTGCGACAGTATAAAATTATTTTTTGAATAATTTACTATAGAAAAGGCAATTCCTGGCGCACTTAAAATTTGCGACAGCATAAAATTATTTTTTGAATAATTTACTATAGAAAAGGCAATCCCTGGCGTAATTAAAATTTGCGACAGTATAAAATTATTTTTTGAATAATTTACTATAGAAAAGGCAATCCCTGGGATATTTAAAATTTGCGACAGTAGAAAATTATTTTTTGAATAATTTACTATAGAAAAGGCAATTCCTGGCGGATTTGAAATTTGCGACAGTATAAAATTATTTTTTGAATAATTTACTATAGAAAAGGCAATCCCTGGCGTAATTAAAATTTGCGACAGTAAAAAATTATTTTTTGAATAATTTACTATAGAACAGGCAATCCCTGGCGTAATTAAAATTTGCGACAGTATAAAATTATTTTTTGAATAATTTACTATAGAAAAGGCAATCCCTGGCGTAATTAAAACTTGCGATAGTAAAAAATTATTTTTTGAATAATTTACTATAGAAAAGGCAATCCCTGGCGTAATTAAAATTTGCGACAGTAGAAAATTATTTTTTGAATAATTTACTATAGAAAAGGCAATCCCTGGCGTAATTAAAATTTGCGACAGTAAAAAATTATTTTTTGAATAATTTACTATAGAAAAGGCAATCCCTGGCGTAATTAAAATTTGCGACAGTATAAAATTATTTTTTGAATAATTTACTATAGAAAAGGCAATCCCTGGCGTAATTAAAATTTGCGACAGTATAAAATAATTTTTTGAATAATTTTCTATAGAAAAGGCAATCCCTGGCGCAATTAAAATTTGCGACAGTAGAAAATTATTTTTTGAATAATTTACTATAGAAAAGGCAATCCCTGGCGTAATTAAAATTTGCGACAGTAGAAAATTATTTTTTGAATAATTTACTATAGAAAAGGCAATCCCTGGCGTAATTAAAATTTGCGACAGTATAAAATTATTTTTTGAATAATTTACTATAGAAAAGGCAATCCCTGGCGTAATTAAAATTTGCGACAGTATAAAATTATTTTTTGAATAATTTACTATAGAAATGGCAATCCCTGGCGCAATTAAAATTTGCGACAGTTGAAAATTATTTGTTGAATAATTTAATATAGAAAAGGCAATCCCTGGCGAAATTAAAATTTGCGACAGTAGAAAATTATTTTTTGAATAATTTACTATAGAAAAGGCAATCCCTGGCGTAATTAAAATTTGCCACAGTTGAAAATTATTTTTTGAATAATTTACTATAGAAAAGGCAATCCCTGGCGTAACTAAAATTTTGCGACAGTATAAAATAATTTTTTGAATAATTTACCTGGCGAAATTGAAATTTGCGACAGTATAAAATTATTTTTTGAATAATTTACTATAGAAAAGGCAATCCCTGGCGCACTTAAAATTTGCGACAGTAAAAAATTATTTTTTGAATAATTTACTATAGAAAAGGCAATCCCTGGCGTAATTAAAATTTGCGACAGTATAAAATTATTTTTTGAATAATTTACTATAGAAAAGGCAATCCCTGGCGGATTTGAAATTTGCGACAGTATAAAATTATTTTTTGAATAATTTACTATAGAAAAGGCAATCCCTGGCGTAATTAAAATTTGCGACAGTAAAAAATTATTTTTTGAATAATTTACTATAGAAAAGGCAATCCCTGGCGTAGTTAAAATTTGCGACAGTAAAAAATTATTTTTTGAATAATTTACTATAGAAAAGGCAATCCCTGGCGTAATTAAAATTTGCGACAGTAGAAAATTATTTTTTGAATAATTTACTATAGAAAAGGCAATCCCTGGCGTAATTAAAATTTGCGACAGTATAAAATTATTTTTTGAATAATTTACTATAGAAAAGGCAATCCCTGGCGCAATTAAAATTTGCGACAGTAGAAAATTATTTTTTGAACTATTTACTATAGAAAAGGCAATCCCTGGCGCAATTAAAATTTGCGACAGTAGAAAATTATTTTTTGAATAATTTACTATAGAAAAGGCAATACCTGGCGTAATTAAAATTTGCGACAGTAGAAAATTATTTTTTGAATAATTTACTATAGAAAAGGCAATCCCTGGCGTAATTAAAATTTGCGACAGTATAAAATTATTTTTTGAATAATTTACTATAGAAAAGGCAATCCCTGGCGTAATCAAAATTTGCGACAGTATAAAATTATTTTTTTAATAATTTACTATAGAAAAGGCAATCCCTGGCGCAATTCAAATTTGCGACAGTAGAAAATTATTTTTTGAATAATTTACTATAGAATAGGCAATCCCTGACGCAATTAAAATTTGCGACAGTAGAAAATTATTTTTTGAATAATTTACTATAGAAAAGGCAATCCCTGGCGTAATTAAAATTTGCGACAGTTGAAAATTATTTTTTGAATAATTTACTATCGAAAAGGTAATCCCTGGCGTAATTAAAATTAGCGACAGTATAAAATTATTTTTTGAATAACTTACCTGGCGAAATTGAAATTTGCGACAGTATAAAATTATTTTTTGAATAATTTACTATAGAAAAGGCAATCCCTGGCGCAATTAAAATTTGCGACAGTATAAAATTATTTTTTGAATAATTTACTATAGAAAAGGCAATCCCTGGCGCACTTAAAATTTGCGACAGTAAAAAATTATTTTTTGAATAATTTACTATAGAAAATGCTATCACTGGCGCAATTAAAATTTGCGACAGTATAAAATTATTTTTTGAATAATTTACTATAGAAAAGGCAATCCCTGGCGTAATTAAAATTTGCGACAGTATAAAATTATTTTTTGAATAATTTACTATAGAAAAGGCAATCCCTGGCGTATTTAAAATTTGCGACAGTATAAAATTATTTTTTGAATAATTTACTATACAAAAGGCAATCCCTGGCGTAATTAAAATTTGCGACAGTAGAAAATTATTTTTTGAATAATTTACTATAGAAAAGGCAATCCCTGGCGTAATTAAAATTTGCGACAGTAGAAAATTATTTTTTTAATAATTTACTATAGAAAAGGCAATCCCTGGCGTAATTAAAATTTGCGACAGTATAAAATTATTTTTTGAATAATTTACTATAGAAAAGGCAATCCCTGGCGCACTTAAAATTTGCGACAGTAAAAAATTATTTTTTGAATAATTTACTATAGAAAAGGCAATCCCTGGCGTAATTAAAATTTGCGACAGTAAAAAATTATTTTTTGAATAATATACTATAGAAAAGGCAATCCCTGGCGCAATTAAAATTTGCGACAGTTGAAAATTATTTTTTTGCAAAATTTACTATAGAAAAGGCAATCCCTGGCGTATTTAAAATTTGCGACAGTAAAAAATTATTTTTTGAATAATTTACTATAGAAAAGGCAATCCCTGGCGTATTTAAAATTTGCGACAGTAAGAATTTATTTTTTGAATGATTTACTATAGAAAAGGCAATCCCTGGCGCAATTAAAATTTGCGACAGTATAAAATTATTTTTTGAATAATTTACTATAGAAAAGGCAATCCCTGGCGCACTTAAAATTTGCGACAGTAAAAAATTATTTTTTGAATAATTTACTATAGAAAATCCTATCCCTGGCGCAATTAAAATTTGCGACAGTATAAAATTATTTTTTGAATAATTTACCTGGCGGAATTGAAATTTGCGACAGTATAAAATTATTTTTTGAATAATTTACTATAGAAAAGGCAATCCCTGGCGCACTTAAAATTTGCGACAGTAAAAAATTATTTTTTGAATAATTTACTATAGAAAAGGCAATCCCTGGCGTAATTAAAATTTGCGACAGTAAAAAATTATTTTTTGAATAATTTACTATAGAAAAGGCAATCCCTGGCGTATTTAAAATTTGCGACAGTAAGAATTTATTTTTTGAATAATTTACTATAGAAAAGGCAATCCCTGGCGCACTTAAAATTTGCGACAGTAGAAAATTATTTTTTTAATAATTTACTATAGAAAAGGCAATCCCTGGCGTAATTAAAATTTTGCGACAGTATAAAATAATTTTTTGAATAATTTACCTGGCGAAATTGAAATTTGCGACAGTATAAAATTATTTTTTGAATAATTTACTATAGAAAAGGCAATCCCTGGCGCACTTAAAATTTGCGACAGTAAAAAATTATTTTTTGAATAATTTACTATAGAAAAGGCAATCCCTGGCGTAATTAAAATTTGCGACAGTATAACATTATTTTTTGAATAATTTACTATAGGAAAGGCAATCCCTGGCGGATTTGAAATTTGCGACAGTATAAAATTATTTTTTGAATAATTTACTATAGAAAAGGCAATCCCTGGCGTAATTAAAATTTGCGACAGTAAAAAATTATTTTTTGAATAATTTACTATAGAAAAGGCAATCCCTGGCGTAGTTAAAATTTGCGACAGTAAAAAATTATTTTTTGAATAATTTACTATAGAAAAGGCAATCCCTGGCGTAATTAAAATTTGCGACAGTAGAAAATTATTTTTTGAATAATTTACTATAGAAAAGGCAATCCCTGGCGTAATTAAAATTTGCGACAGTATAAAATTATTTTTTGAATAATTTACTATAGAAAAGGCAATCCCTGGCGCAATTAAAATTTGCGACAGTAGAAAATTATTTTTTGAACTATTTACTATAGAAAAGGCAATCCCTGGCGCAATTAAAATTTGCGACAGTAGAAAATTATTTTTTGAATAATTTACTATAGAAAAGGCAATACCTGGCGTAATTAAAATTTGCGACAGTAGAAAATTATTTTTTGAATAATTTACTATAGAAAAGGCAATCCCTGGCGTAATTAAAATTTGCGACAGTATAAAATTATTTTTTGAATAATTTACTATAGAAAAGGCAATCCCTGGCGTAATCAAAATTTGCGACAGTATAAAATTATTTTTTTAATAATTTACTATAGAAAAGGCAATCCCTGGCGCAATTAAAATTTGCGACAGTAGAAAATTATTTTTTGAATAATTTACTATAGAATAGGCAATCCCTGACGCAATTAAAATTTGCGACAGTAGAAAATTATTTTTTGAATAATTTACTATAGAAAAGGCAATCCCTGGCGTAATTAAAATTTGCGACAGTTGAAAATTATTTTTTGAATAATTTACTATCGAAAAGGTAATCCCTGGCGTAATTAAAATTAGCGACAGTATAAAATTATTTTTTGAATAACTTACCTGGCGAAATTGAAATTTGCGACAGTATAAAATTATTTTTTGAATAATTTACTATAGAAAAGGCAATCCCTGGCGCAATTAAAATTTGCGACAGTATAAAATTATTTTTTGAATAATTTACTATAGAAAAGGCAATCCCTGGCGCACTTAAAATTTGCGACAGTAAAAAATTATTTTTTGAATAATTTACTATAGAAAATGCTATCCCTGGCGCAATTAAAATTTGCGACAGTATAAAATTATTTTTTGAATAATTTACTATAGAAAAGGCAATCCCTGGCGTAATTAAAATTTGCGACAGTATAAAATTATTTTTTGAATAATTTACTATAGAAAAGGCAATCCCTGGCGTATTTAAAATTTGCGACAGTATAAAATTATTTTTTGAATAATTTACTATACAAAAGGCAATCCCTGGCGTTATTAAAATTTGCGACAGTAGAAAATTATTTTTTGAATGATTTACTATAGAAAAGGCAATCCCTGGCGTAATTAAAATTTGCGACAGTAGAAAATTATTTTTTGAATAATTTACTATAGAAAAGGCAATCCCTGGCGTAATTAAAATTTGCGACAGTATAAAATTATTTTTTGAATAATTTACTATACAAAAGGCAATCCCTGGCGTAATTAAAATCTGCGACAGTATAAAATTATTTTTTGAATAATATACTATAGAAAAGCAATCCCTGTCGTAATTAAAATTTGCAACAGTAAAAAATTATTTTTTGAATAATATACTATAGAAAAGGCAATCCCTGGCGCAATTAAAATTTGCGACAGTTGAAAATTATTTTTTTGCAAAATTTACTATAGAAAAGGCAATCCCTGGCGTATTTAAAATTTGCGACAGTAAAAAATTTATTTTTTGAATAATTTACTATAGAAAAGGCAATCCCTGGCCTATTTAAAATTTGCGACAGTAAGAATTTATTTTTTGAATGATTTACTATAGAAAAGGCAATCCCTGGCGCAATTAAAATTTGCGACAGTAAAAAAATTATTTTTTGAATAATTTACTATAGAAAAGGCAATCCCTGGCGTAATTAAAATTTGCGACAGTATAAAATTATTTTTTGAATAATTTACTATAGAAAAAAGGCAATCCCTGTCGTAATTAAAATTTGCGACAGTAAAAAATTATTTTTTGAATAATATACTATAGAAAAGGCAATCCCTGGCGCAATTAAAATTTGCGACAGTTGAAAATTATTTTTTTTGCAAAATTTACTATAGAAAAGGCAATCCCTGGCGTATTTAAAATTTGCGACAGTAAAAAATTATTTTTTGAATAATTTACTATAGAAAAGGCAATCCCTGTCGTAATTAAAATTTGCGACAGTAAAAAATTATTTTTTGAATAATATACTATAGAAAAGGCAATCCCTGGCGCAATTAAAATTTGCGACAGTTGAAAATTATTTTTTTGCAAAATTTACTATAGAAAAGGCAATCCCTGGCGTATTTAAAATTTGCGACAGTAAAAAAATTATTTTTTGAATAATTTACTATAGAAAAGGGCAATCCCTGGCGTATTTAAAATTTGCGACAGTAAGAATTTATTTTTTGAATGATTTACTATAGAAAAGGCAATCCCTGGCGGTAATTAAAATTTGCGACAGTATAAAATTATTTTTTGAATAATTTACTATAGAAAAGGCAATCCCTGGTTGTAATTAAAATTTGCGACAGTAGAAAATTATTTTTTGAATAATTTACCTGGCGAAATTGGAAATTTGCGACAGTATAAAATTATTTTTTGAATAATTTACTATAGAAAAGGCAATTCCTGGCGCACTTAAAAATTTGCGACAGTATAAAATTATTTTTTTCAATAATTTACTATAGAAAAGCAATCCCTGGCGTAATTAAAATTTGCGACAGTATAAAATTATTTTTTGAATAATTTACTATAGAAAAGGCAATCCCTGGCGTAATTAAAATTTGCGACAGTAGAAAATTATTTTTTGAATAATTTACTATAGAAAAGGCAATTCCTGGCGGATTTGAAATTTGCGACAGTATAAAATTATTTTTTGAATAATTTACTATAGAAAAGGCAATCCCTGGCGGTAATTAAAATTTGCGACAGTAAAAAATTATTTTTTGAATAATTTACTATAGAAAAGGCAATCCCTGGCGTAATTAAAATTTGCGACAGTAAAAAATTATTTTTTGAATAATTTACTATAGAAAAGGCAATCCCTGGCGTAATTAAAATTTGCGACAGTATAAAATTATTTTTTGAATAATTTACTATAGAAAAGGCAATCCCTGGCGTAATTAAAACTTGCGATAGTAAAAAATTATTTTTTGAATAATTTACTATAGAAAAGGCAATCCCTGGCGTAATTAAAATTTGCGACAGTAGAAAATTATTTTTTGAATAATTTACTATAGAAAAGGCAATCCCTGGCGTAATTAAAATTTGCGACAGTAGAAAATTATTTTTTGAATAATTTACTATAGAAAAGGCAATCTCTGGCGGATTTGAAATTTGCGACAGTAAAAAATTATTTTTTGAATAATTTACTATAGAAAAGGCAATCCCTGGCGTAATTAAAATTTGCGACAGTAAAAAATTATTTTTTGAATAATTTACTATAGAAAAGGGCAATCCCTGGCGTAATTAAAATTTGCGACAGTATAAAATTATTTTTTGAATAATTTACTTATAGAAAAGGCAATCCCTGGCCCCCCGTAATTAAAATTTGCGACAGTATAAAATTATTTTTTGAATAATTTACTATAGAAAAGGCAATCCCTGGCGCAATTAAAATTTGCGACAGTAGAAAATTATTTTTTGAATAATTTACTATAGAAAAGGCAATCCCTGGGCGTAATTAAAATTTGCGACAGTATAAAATAATTTTTTGAATAATTTACCTGGCGAAATTGAAATTTGCGACAGTATAAAATTATTTTTTGAATAATTTTACTATAGAAAAGGCAATCCCCTGGCGCACTTAAAATTTGCGACAGTAAAAAATTATTTTTTGAATAATTTACTATAGAAAAGGCAATCCCTGGCGTAATTAAAATTTGCGACAGTATAAAATTATTTTTTGAATAATTTACTATAGAAAAGGCAATCCCTGGCGGATTTGAAAATTTGCGACAGTAATAAAATTATTTTTTTGAATAATTTACTATAGAAAAGGCAATCCCTGGCGTAATTTAAAATTTGCGACAGTAAAAAAATTATTTTTTGAATAATTTACTATAGAAAAGGCAATCCCTGGCGTAATTAAAATTTGCGACAGTAAAAAAATTATTTTTTGAATAATTTACTATAGAAAAGGCAATCCCTGGCGTAATTAAAAATTTGCGACAGTATAAAATTATTTTTTGAATAATTTACTATAGAAAAGGCAATCCCTGGCGTAATTAAAATTTGCGACAGTATAAAATTATTTTTTGAATAATTTACTATAGAAAAGGCAATCCCTGGCGCAATTAAAATTTGCGACAGTAGAAAATTATTTTTTGAATAATTTACTATAGAAAAGGCAATCCCTGGCGTAATTAAAAATTTGCGACAGTATAAAATAATTTTTTGAATAATTTACCTGGCGGATTTGAAATTTGCGACAGTATAAAATTATTTTTTGAATAACTTACTATAGAAAAGGCAATCCTGGCGTAATTAAAATTTGCGACAGTAAAAAATTATTTTTTGAATAATTTACTATAGAAAAGGCAATCCCTGGCGTAGTTAAAATTTGCGACAGTAAAAAATTATTTTTTGAATAATTTACTATAGAAAAGGCAATCCCTGGCGTAATTAAAATTTGCGACAGTAGAAAATTATTTTTTGAATAATTTACTATAGAAAAGGCAATTCCTGGCGTAATTAAAATTTGCGACAGTATAAAATTATTTTTTGAATAATTTACTATAGAAAAGGCAATCCCTGGCGCAATTAAAATTTGCGACAGTAGAAAATTATTTTTTGAACTATTTACTATAGAAAAGGCAATCCCTGGCGCAATTAAAATTTGCGACAGTAGAAAATTATTTTTTGAATAATTTACTATAGAAAAGGCAATCCCTGGCGTAATTAAAATTTGCGACAGTAGAAAATTATTTTTTGAATAATTTACTATAGAAAAGGCAATCCCTGGCGTAATTAAAATTTGCGACAGTATAAAATTATTTTTTTAATAATTTACTATAGAAAAGGCAATCCCTGGCGTAATCAAAATTTGCGACAGTTTAAAATTATTTTTTTAATAATTTACTATAGAAAAGGCAATCCCTGGCGCAATTAAAATTTGCGACAGTAGAAAATTATTTTTTGAATAATTTACTATATAATAGGCAATCCCTGACGCAATTAAAATTTGCGACAGTAGAAAATTATTTTTTGAATAATTTACTATAGAAAAGGCAATCCCTGGCGTAATTAAAATTTGCGACAGTTGAAAATTATTTTTTGAATAATTTACTATCGAAAAGGTAATCCCTGGCGTAATTAAAATTAGCGACAGTATAAAATTATTTTTTGAATAACTTACCTGGCGAAATTGAAATTTGCGACAGTATAAAATTATTTTTTGAATAATTTACTATAGAAAAGGCAATCCCTGGCGCAATTAAAATTTGCGACAATATAAAATTATTTTTTGAATAATTTACTATAGAAAAGGCAATCCCTGGCGCACTTAAAATTTGCGACAGTAAAAAATTATTTTTTGAATAATTTACTATAGAAAATGCAATCCCTGGCGCAATTAAAATTTGCGACAGTATAAAATTATTTTTTGAATAATTTACTATAGAAAAGGCAATCCCTGGCGTAATTAAAATTTGCGACAGTATAAAATTATTTTTTGAATAATTTACTATACAAAAGGCAATCCCTGGCGTAATTAAAATTTGCGACAGTAGAAAATTATTTTTTGAATAATTTACTATAGAAAAGGCAATCCCTGGCGTAATTAAAATTTGCGACAGTAGAAAATTATTTTTTTAATAATTTACTATAGAAAAGGCAATCCCTGGCGTAATTAAAATTTGCGACAGTATAAAATTATTTCTTGAATAATTTACTATAGAAAAGGCAATCCCTGGCGCACTTAAAATTTGCGACAGTAAAAAATTATTTTTTGAATAATTTACTATAGAAAAGGCAATCCCTGGCGTAATTAAAATTTGCGACAGTAAAAAATTATTTTTTGAATAATTTACTATAGAAAAGGCAATCCCTGGCGTAATTAAAATTTGGGACAGTATAAAATTATTTTTTGAATAATTTACTATAGAAAAGGCAATCCCTGGCGCAATTACAATTTGCGACAGTAGAAAATTATTTTTTGAATAATTTACTATAGAAAAGGCAATCCCTGGCGTAATTAAAATTTGCGACAGTATAAAATTATTTTTTGAATAATTTACTATAGAAAAGGCAATCCCTGGCGTAATTAAAATTTTCGACAGTATAAAATTATTTTTTGAATAATTTACTATAGAAAAGGCAATGCCTGGCGTAATTAAAATTTGCGACAGTAAAAAATTATTTTTTGAATAATTTACTATAGAAAAGGCAATCCCTGGCGTAATTAAAATTTGCGACAGTAGAAAATTATTTTTTTAATAATTTACTATAGAAAAGGCAATCCCTGGCGTAATTAAAATTTGCGACAGTATAAAATTATTTCTTGAATAATTTACTATAGAAAAGGCAATCCCTGGCGCACTTAAAATTTGCGACAGTAAAAAATTATTTTTTGAATAATTTACTATAGAAAAGGCAATCCCTGGCGTAATTAAAATTTGCGACAGTAAAAAATTATTTTTTGAATAATTTACTATAGAAAAGGCAATCCCTGGCGTAATTAAAATTTGCGACAGTATAAAATTATTTTTTGAATAATTTACTATAGAAAAGGCAATCCCTGTCGTAATTAAAATTTGCGACAGTAAAAAATTATTTTTTGAATAATATACTATAGAAAAGGCAATCCCTGGCGCAATTAAAATTTGCGACAGTTGAAAATTATTTTTTTGCAAAATTTACTATAGAAAAGGCAATCCCTGGCGTATTTAAAATTTGCGACAGTAAAAAATTATTTTTTGAATAATTTACTATAGAAAAGGCAATCCCTGGCGTATTTAAAATTTGCGACAGTAAGAATTTATTTTTTGAATGATTTACTATAGAAAAGGCAATCCCTGGCGCAATTAAAATTTGCGACAGTAAAAAATTATTTTTTGAATAATTTACTATAGAAAAGGCAATCCCTGGCGTAATTAAAATTTGCGACAGTATAAAATTATTTTTTGAATAATTTACTATAGAAAAAAGGCAATCCCTGGCGTAATTAAAATTTGCGACAGTATAAAATTATTTTTTGAATAATTTACTATAGAAAAGGCAATCCTTGGCGGATTTGAAATTTGCGACAGTATAAAATTATTTTTTGAATAATTTACTATAGAAAACGCAATCCCTGGCGTAATTAAAATTTGCGACAGTAAAAAATAATTTTTTGAATAATTTACTATAGAAAAGGCAATCCCTGGCGTAATTAAAATTTGCGACAGTATAAAATTATTTTTTGAATAATTTACTATAGAAAAGGCAATCCCTGGCGTATTTAAAATTTGCGACAGTAAAAAATTATTTTTTGAATAATTTACTATAGAAAAGGCAATCCCTGGCGCAATTACAATTTGCGACAGTAGAAAATTATTTTTTGAATAATTTACTATAAAAAAGGCAATCCCTGGCGTATTTAAAATTTGCGACAGTAAAAAATTATTTTTTGAATAATTTACTATAGAAAAGGCAATCCCTGGCGTAATTAAAATTTGCGACAGTAGAAAATTATTTTTTGAATAATTTACTATAGAAAAGGCAATCCCTGGCGTAATTAAAATTTGCGACAGTATAAAATTATTTTTTGAATAATTTGCCTGGCGAAATTGAAATTTGCGACAGTATAAAATTATTTTTTGAATAATTTACTATAGAAAAGGCAATCCCTGGCGTAATTAAAATTTGGGACAGTATAAAATTATTTTTTGAATAATTTACTATAGAAAAGGCAATCCCTGGCGCAATTACAATTTGCGACAGTAGAAAATTATTTTTTGAATAATTTACTATAGAAAAGGCAATCCCTGGCGTAATTAAAATTTGCGACAGTATAAAATTATTTTTTGAATAATTTACTATAGAAAAGGCAATCCCTGGCGTAATTAAAATTTTCGACAGTATAAAATTATTTTTTGAATAATTTACTATAGAAAAGGCAATGCCTGGCGTAATTAAAATTTGCGACAGTAAAAAATTATTTTTTGAATAATTTACTATAGAAAAGGCAATACCTGGCGTAATTAAAATTTGCGACAGTATAAAATAATTTTTTGAATAATTTACTATAGAAAAGGCAATCGCTGGCGTAATTAAAATTTGCGACAGTTGAAAATTATTTTTTGACTAATTTACTATAGAAAAGGCAATCCCTGGCGTAATTAAAATTTGCGACAGTATAAAATTATTTTTTGAATAATTTACTATAGAAAAGGCAATCCCTGGCGCAATTAAAATTTGCGACAGTAAAAAATTATTTTTTGAATAATTTACTATAGAAAAGGCAATCCCTGGCGTAATTAAAATTTGCGACAGTAAAAAATTATTTTTTGAATAATTTACTATAGAAAAGGCAATCCCTGGCGCAATTAAAATTTGCGACAGTAAAAAATTATTTTTTGAATAATTTACTATAGAAAAGGCAAACCCTGGCGTAATTAAAATTTGCGACAGTAGAAAATTAATTTGTGAAAAATTTACCTGGCGAAATTGAAATTTGCGAGATTAGAAAATTATTTTTTGAATAATTTACTATAGAAAAGGCAATCCCTGGGATATTTAAAATTTGCGACAGTAAAAAATTATTTTTTGAATAATTTACTATAGAAAAGGCAATCCCTGGGATATTTAAAATTTGCGACAGTAGAAAATTTTTCAACTGTCGCAAATTTTAATTACGCCAGGGATTGCCTTTTCTATAGTAAATTATTCAAAAAATAATTTTCTACTGTCGCAAATTTTAATTACGCCAGGGATTGCCTTTTCTATAGTAAATTATTCAAAAAATAATTTTTTACTGTCGCAAATTTTAATTACGCCAGGGATTGCCTTTTCTATAGTAAATTATTCAAAAAATAATTTTCAACTGTCGCTAATTTTAATTACGCCAGGGATTGCCTTTTCTATAGTAAATTATTCAAAAAATAATTTTATACTGTCGCAAATCTTAATTACGCCAGGGATTGCCTTTTCTATAGTAAATTATTCAAAAAATAATTTTCTACTGTCGCAAATTTTAATTACGCCAGGGATTGCCTTTTCTATAGTAAATTATTCAAAAAATAATTTTTTACTGTCGCAAATTTTAATTACGCCAGGGATTGCCTTTTCTATAGTAAATTATTCAAAAAATAATTTTCTACTGTCGCAAATTTTAATTAGGCCAGGGATTGCCTTTTCTATAGTAAATTATTCAAAAAATAATTTTTTACTGTCGCAAATTTTTATTACGCCAGGGATTGCCTTTTCTATAGTAAATTATTCAAAAAATAATTTTCTACTGTCGCAAATTTTAATTACGCCAGGGATTGCCTTTTCTATAGTAAATTATTCAAAAAATAATTTTCTACTGTCGCAAATTTTAATTACGCCAGGGATTGCCTTTTCTATAGTAAATTATTCAAAAAATAATTTTTTACTGTCGCAAATTTTAATTACGCCAGGGATTGCCTTTTCTATAGTAAATTATTCAAAAAATAATTTTATACTGTCGCAAATTTTAATTGCGCCAGGGATTGCCTTTTCTATAGTAAATTATTCAAAAAATAATTTTCTACTGTCGCAAATTTTAATTACGCCAGGGATTGCCTTTTCTATAGTAAATTATTCAAAAAATAATTTTCTACTGTCGCAAATTTTAATTAGGCCAGGGATTGCCTTTTCTATAGTAAATTATTCAAAAAATAATTTTTTACTGTCGCAAATTTTAATTATGCCAGGGATTGCCTTTTCTATAGTAAATTATTCAAAAAATAATTTTATACTGTCGCAAATTTTAATTGCGCCAGGGATTGCCTTTTCTATAGTAAATTATTCAAAAAATAATTTTTTACTGTCGCAAATTTCAAATCCGCCAGGGATTGCCTTTTCTATAGTAAATTATTCAAAAAATAATTTTCTACTGTCGCAAATTTTAATTACGCCAGGGATTGCGTTTTCTATAGTAAATTATTCAAAAAATAATTTTTTACTATCGCAAGTTTTAATTGCGCCAGGGATTGCCTTTTCTACAGTAAATTTTGCAAAAAATAATTTTATACTGTCGCAAATTGTAATTGCGCCAGGGATTGCCTTTTCTATAGTAAATTATTCAAAAAATAATTTTATACTGTCGCAAATTTTAATTACGCCAGGGATTGCCTTTTCTATAGTAAATTACTCAAAAAATAATTTTTTACTGTCGCAAATTTCAAATCCGCCAGGGATTGCCTTTTCTGTAGTAAATTATTCAAAAAATAATTTTTTACTGTCGCAAATTTTAATTGCGCCAGGGATTGCCTTTTCTATAGTAAATTATTCAAAAAATAATTTTTTACTGTCGCAAATTTTAATTACGCCAGGGATTGCCTTTTCTATAGTAAATTATTCAAAAAATAATTTTCTACTGTCGCAAATTTTAATTACGCCAGGGATTGCCTTTTCTATAGTAAATTATTCAAAAAATAATTTTCTACTGTCGCAAATTTTAATTACGCCCGGGATTGCCTTTTCTATAGTAAATTATTCAAAAAATAATTTTTTACTGTCGCAAATTTTAATTTCGCCAGGGATTGCCTTTTCTATAGTAAATTATTCAAAAAATAATTTTCAGCTGTCGCAAATTTTAAGTGCGCCAGGGATTGCCTTTTCTATAGTAAATTATTCAAAAAATAATTTTCAACTGTCGCAAACTTTAATTACGCCAGGGATTGCCTTTTCTATAGTAAATTATTCAAAAAATAATTTTATACTGTCGCAAATTTTAACTATGCCAGGGATTGCCTTTTCTATAGTAAATTATTCAAAAAATAATTTCTTACTGTCGCAAATTTTAAATACGCCAGGGATTGCCTTTTCTATAGTAAATTATTCAAAAAATAATTTTCTACTCTCGCAAATTTTAATTGCGCCACGGATTGCTTTTTCTATAGTAAATTATTCAAAAAATAATTTTATACTGTCGCAAATTTTAATTACGCCAGGGATTGCCTTTTCTATAGTAAATTATTCAAAAAATAATTTTATACTGTTGCTAATTTTAATTGCGCCAGGGATCGCCTTTTCTATAGTAAATTATTCAAAAAATAATTTTATACTGTCGCAAATTTTAATTACGCCAGGGATTGCCTTTTCTATAGGAAATTATTCAAAAAAATAATTTTCTACTGTTGCAAATTTTAATTGCACCAGGGATTGCCTTTTTATATAGTAAATTATTCAAAAAATAATTTTATACTGTCGCAAATTTTAATTACTCCAGGGATTGCCTTTTCTATAGTAAATTATTCAAAAAATAATTTTCTACTGTCGCAAATTTTAATTACGCCAAGGATTGCCTTTTCTATAGTAAATTATTCAAAAAATAATTTTCTACTGTCGCAAATTTTAATTGCGCCAGGGATTGCCTTTTCTATAGTAAATTATTCAAAAAATTATTTTATACTGTCGCAAATTTTAATTACGCCAGGGATTGCCTTTTCTATAGTAAATTATTCAAAAAATAATTTTATACTGTCGCAAATTTTAATTACGCCAGGGATTGCCTTTTCTATAGTAAGTTATTCAAAAAATAATTTCTTACTGTCGCAAATTTTAAATACGCCAGGGATTGCCTTTTCTATAGTAAATTATTCAAAAAATAATTTTATACTGTCGCAAATTTTAATTACTCCAGGGATTGCCTTTTCTATAGTAAATTTCTCACAAATTAATTTTTTACTGTCGCAAATTTTAAATACGCCAGGGATTGCCTTTTCTATAGTAAATTATTCAAAAAATAATTTTTTACTGTCGAAAATTTCAAATCCGCCAAGGATTGCCTTTTCTATAGTAAATTATTCAAAAAATAATTTTCTACTGTCGCAAATTTTAATTACGCCAGGGATTGCCTTTTCTATAGTAAATTATTCAAAAAATAATTTTCTACTGTCGCAAATTTTAATTACGACAGGGATTGCCTTTTGTATAGTAAATTATTCAAAAAATAATTTTCTACTGTCGCAAATTTTAATTGCGCCAGGGATTGCCTTTTCTATAGTAAATTATTCAAAAAATAATTTTATACTGTCGCAAATTTTAATTACGCCAGGGATTGCCTTTTCTATAGTAAATTATTCAAAAAATAATTTTATACTGTCGCAAATTTTAATTACGCCAGGGATTGCCTTTTCTATAGTAAATTATGCAAAAAATAATTTTTTACTGTCGCAAATTTAATTGCGCCAGGATTGCCTTTTCTATAGTAAATTATTCAAAAAATAATTTTATACTGTCGCAAATTTTAATTACGCCAGGGATTGCCTTTTCTATAGAAAATTATTCAAAAAATAATTTTCTACTGTCGCAAATTTTAATTACACCAGGGATTGCCTTTTCTATAGTAAATTATTCAAAAAATAATTTTCTACTGTCGCAAATTTTAATTGCGCCAGGGATTACCTTTTCTATAGTAAATTATTCAAAAAATAATTTTTTACTGTCGCAAATTTCAATCCGCCAGGGATTGCCTTTTCTACAGTAAATTTTGCAAAAATAAGTTTTTACTGTTGCAAATTTTAATTGCGCCAGGGATTGCCTTTTCTATAGTAAATTATTCAAAAAATAATTTTTACTGTCGCAAATTTTAAGAGCGCCAGGGATTGCCTTTTCTATAGTAAATTATTCAAAAAATAATTTTTTACTCTCCCAAATTTCAATTTCGCCAGGTAGATTTTTCACAAATTAATTTTTACTGTCGCAAATTTTAAATACGCCAGGGATTGCCTTTTCTATAGTAAATTATTCAAAAAATAATTTTTTACTGTCGCAAATTTCAAATCCGCCAGGGATTGCCTTTTCTACAGTAAATTTTGCAAAAAATAATTTTTTACTATCGCAAATTTTAATTGCGCCAGGGATTGCCTTTTCTATAGTAAATTATTCAAAAATAATTTTATACTCTCGCAAATTTTAAGTGCGCCAGGGATTGCAATTTCTATAGTAAATTATTCAAAAAATAATTTTTTACTGTCGCAAATTTTAATTACGCCAGGGATTGCCTTTTCTATAGTAAATTATTCAAAAAACTAATTTTATACTGTCGCAAATTTTAATTACGCCAGGGATTGCCTTTTCTATAGTAAATTATTCAAAAAATAATTTCTTACTGTCGCAAATTTTAAATGCGCCAGGGATTGCCTTTTCTATAGTAAATTATTCAAAAAATAATTTTATACTGTCGCAAATTTTAATTACGCCAGGTATTGCCTTTTCTCTAGTAAATTATGCAAAAAATAATTTCTTACTGTCGCAAATTTTAAATACGCCAGGGATTGCCTTTTCTATAGTAAATTATTCAAAAAATAATTTTACACTGTCGCAAATTTTAATTACGCCAGGTATTGCCTTTTCTATAGTAAATTATTCAAAAAATATTTCTTACTGTCGCAAATTTTAAATACGCCAGGATTGCCTCTTCTATAGTAAAATTATTCAAAAAATAATTTTATACTGTCGCAAATTTTAATTACGCCAGGGATTGCCTTTTCTATAGTAAATTATTCAAAAAATATTTTCTTACTGTCGCAAATTTTAAATACGCCAGGGATTGCCTTTTCTATAGTAAATTATTCAAAAAATAATTTTATACTGTCGCAAATTTTAATTACGCCAGGGATTGCCTTTTCTATAGTAAATTTCTCACAAATTAATTTTTTACTGTCGCAAATTTTAAATACGCCAGGGATTGCCTTTTCTATAGTAAATTATTCAAAAAAATAATTTTTTACTGTCGCAAATTTCAAATCCGCCAAGGATTGCCTTTTCTATAGTAAATTATTCAAAAAATAATTTTCTACTGTCGCAAATTTTAATTACGCCAGGGATTGCCTTTTCTATAGTAAATTATTCAAAAAATAATTTTCTACTGTCGCAAATTTTAATTACGACAGGGATTGCCTTTTCTATAGTAAATTATTCAAAAAATAATTTTCTACTGTCGCAAATTTTAATTGCGCCAGGGATTGCCTTTTCTATAGTAAATTATTCAAAAAATAATTTTATACTGTCGCAAATTTTAATTACGCCAGGATTGCCTTTTCTATAGTAAATTATTCAAAAAATAATTTTATACTGTCGCAAATTTTAATTACGCCAGGGATTGCCTTTTCTATAGTAAATTATGCAAAAAATAATTTTTTACTGTCGCAAATTTTAATTGCGCCAGGGATTGCCTTTTCTATAGTAAAATTATTCAAAAAATAATTTTATACTGTCGCAAATTTTAATTACGCCAGGGATTGCCTTTTCTATAGAAAATTATTCAAAAAATAATTTTCTACTGTCGCAAATTTTAATTACACCAGGATTGCCTTTTCTATAGTAAATTATTCAAAAATAAGTTCTACTGTCGCAAATTTAATTGCGCCAGGGATTGCCTTTTCTATAGTAAATTATTCAAAAAATAATTTTTTACTGTCGCAAATTTCAAATCCGCCAGGGATTGCCTTTTCTACAGTAAATTTTGCAAAAAATAAGTTTTTACTGTTGCAAATTTAATTGCGCCAGGGATTGCCTTTTCTATAGTAAATTATTCAAAAAATAATTTTTTACTGTCGCAAATTTTAAGAGCGCCAGGATTACCTTTTCTATAGTAAATTATTCAAAAAATAATTTTTTACTCTCCCAAATTTCAATTACGCCAGGGATTGCCTTTTCTATAGTAAATTATTCAAAAAATAATTTTATACTGTCGCAAATTTTAAATACGCAGGGATTGCCTTTTCTATAGTAAATTATTCAAAAATAATTTTATACTGTTGCAAATTTTAATTACGCCAGGGATTGCCTTTTCTATAGTAAATTATTCAAAAAATAATTTCTTACTGTCGCAAATTTTAAATACGCAGGGATTGCCTTTTCTATAGTAAATTATTCAAAAAATAATTTATACTGTCGCAAATTTTAATTCCGCCAGGGATTGCCTTTTCTATAGTAAATTTCTCACAAATTAATTTTTTACTGTCGCAAATTTTAAATACGCCAGGATTGCCTTTTCTATAGTAAATTATTCAAAAAATAATTTTTTACTGTCGCAAATTTCAAATCCGCCAAGGATTGCCTTTTCTATAGTAAATTATTCAAAAAATAATTTTCTACTGTCGCAAATTTTAATTACGCCAGGGATTGCCTTTTCTATAGTAAATTATTCAAAAAATAATTTCTACTGTCGCAAATTTTAATTACGACAGGGATTGCCTTTTCTATAGTAAATTATTCAAAAAATAATTTACTACTGTCGCAAATTTTAATTGCGCCAGGGATTGCCTTTTCTATAGTAAATTATTCAAAAAATAATTTTATACTGTCGCAAATTTTAATTACGCCAGGGATTGCCTTTTCTATAGTAAATTATTCAAAAAATAATTTTATACTGTCGCAAATTTTAATTACGCCAGGGATTGCCTCTTCTATAGTAAATTATGCAAAAAATAATTTTTTACTGTCGCAAATTTTAATTGCGCCAGGGATTGCCTTTTCTATAGTAAATTATTCAAAAAATAATTTTTACTGTCGCAAATTTCAAATCCGCCAGGGATTGCCTTTTCTATAGTAAATTATTCAAAAAATAATTTTTTACTGTCGCAAATTTCAAATCCGCCAGGGATTGCCTTTTCTATAGTAAATTATTAAAAAATAATTTCAACTGTCGCAAATTTTAATTACGCCAGGGATTGCCTTTTCTATAGTAAATTTTGCAAAAAATAATTTTTTACTGTCGCAAATTTTAAATACGGCAGGTATTGCCTTTTCTATAGTAAATTATTCAAAAAATAATTTTATACTGTCGCAAATTTTAATTACGCCAGGGATTTCCTTTTCTATAGTAAATTATTCAAAAAATAATTTTCTACTGTCGCAAATTTTAAATACGCCAGGGATTGCCTTTTCTATAGTAAATTATTCAAAAAATAATTTTTTACTGTCGCAAATTTCAAATCCGCCAAGGATTGCCTTTTCTATAGTAAATTATTCAAAAAATAATTTCTACTGTCGCAAATTTTAATTACGCCAGGGATTGCCTTTTCTATAGTAAATTATTCAAAAAATAATTTTCTACTGTCGCAAATTTTAATTACGCCAGGGATTGCCTTTTCTATAGTAAATTATTCAAAAAATAATTTTCTACTTTCGCAAATTTTAATTGCGCCAGGGATTGCCTTTTCTATAGTAAATTATTCCAAAAATAATTTTATACTGTCGCAAATATTAATTACGCCAGGGATTGCCTTTTCTATAGTAAATTATTCAAAAAATAATTTTATACTGTCGCAAATTTTAATTACGCCAGGGATTGCCTTTCTATAGTAAATTATGCAAAAAATAATTTCTTACTGTCGCAAATTTTAAATACGCCAGGGATTGCCTTTTCTATAGTAAATTATTCAAAAAATAATTTTATACTGTCGCAAATTTTAATTACGCCAGGGATTGCCTTTTCTATAGTAAATTATTCAAAAAATAATTTCTTACTATCGCAAATTTTAAATACGCCAGGGATTGCCTTTTCTATAGTAAATTATTCAAAAAATAATTTTATACTGTCGCAAATTTTAATTACGCCAGGGATTGCCTTTTCTATAGTAAATTTCTCACAAATTAATTTTTTACTGTCGCAAATTTTAAATACGCCAGGGATTGCCTTTTCTATAGTAAATTATTCAAAAAATAATTTTTTACTGTCGCAAATTTCAAATCGCCAAGGATTGCCTTTTCTATAGTAAATTATTCAAAAAATAATTTTCTACTGTCGCAAATTTTAATTACGCCAGGGATTGCCTTTTCTATAGTAAATTATTCAAAAAATAATTTTCTACTGTCGCAAATTTTAATTACGACAGGGATTGCCTTTTCTATAGTAAATTATTCAAAAAATAATTTCTTACTATCGCAAATTTTAAATACGCCAGGGATTGCCTTTTCTATAGTAAATTATTCAAAAAATTATTTTCTAATGTCGCAAATTTTAATTACGCCAGGGATTGCCTTTTCTATAGTAAAATTTCTCACAAATTAATTTTTTACTGTCGCAAATTTTAAATACGCCAGGGATTGCCTTTTCTATAGTAAATTATTCAAAAAACAATTTTATACTGTCGCAAATTTTAATTACGCCAGGGATTGCCTTTTCTATAGTAAATTATTCAAAAAATAATTTTTTACCTGTCGCAAATTTTAAGTGCGCCAGGGATTGCTTTTCTATAGTAAATTATTCAAAAAATAATTTTTTACTCTCGCAAATTTCAATTTCGCCAGGTAAATTTTTCGAAAATTAATTTTTACTGTCGCAAATTTTAAATACGCCAGGGATTGCCTTTTCTATAGTAAATTATTCAAAAATAATTTTTTACTGTCGCAAATTTCAAATCCGCCAGGGATTGCCTTTTCTACAGTAAATTTTGCAAAAAATAATTTTTTACTATCGCAAATTTTAATTGCGCCAGGGATTGCCTTTTCTATAGTAAATTATTCAAAAAATAAATTTATACTGTCGCAAATTTTAATTACGCCAGGAATTGCCTTTTCTATAGTAAATTATTCAAAAATAATTTTCTACTGTCGCAAATTTTAATTAAGCCATGGATTGCCTTTTCTATTGTAAATTATTCAAAAAATAATTTTATACTGTCGCAAATTTTAATTACGCCAGGGATTGCCTTTTCTATAGGAAATTATTCAAAAAATAATTTTCTACTGTTGCAAATTTTAATTGCGCCAGGGATTGCCTCTTTATATAGTAAATTATTCAAAAAATAATTTTATACTGTCGCAAATTTTAATTACGCCAGGGATTGCCTTTTCTATAGTAAATTATTCAAAAAATAATTTTCTACTGTCGCAAATTTTAATTACGCCAGGTATTGCCTTTTCTATAGTAAATTATTCAAAAAATAATTTTCTACTGTCGCAAATTTTAATTGCGCCAGGGATTGCCTTTTCTATAGTAAATTATTCAAAAAATAATTTTATACTGTCGCAAATTTTAATTACGCCAGGGATTGCCTTTTCTATAGTAAATTATTCAAAAAATAATTTTATACTGTCGCAAATTTTAATTACGCCAGGGATTGCCTTTTCTATAGTAAATTATGAAAAAAATAATTTCTTACTGTCGCAAATATTAAATACGCCAGGGATTGCCTTTTCTATAGTAAATTATTCAAAAAATAATTTTATACTGTCGCAAATTTTAATTACGCCAGGGATTGCCTTTTCTATAGTAAATTATTCAAAAAATAATTTCTTACTGTCGCAAATTTTAAATACGCCAGGCATTGCCTTTTCTATAGTAAATTATTCAAAAAATAATTTTATACTGTCGCAAATTTTAATTACGCCAGGGATTGCTTTTCTATAGTAAATTTCTCACAAATTAATTTTTTACTGTCGCAAATTTTAAATACGCCAGGGATTGCCTTTTCTATAGTAAATTATTCAAATAATAATTTTTTACTGTCGCAAATTTCAAATCCGCCAAGGATTGCCTTTTCTATAGTAAATTATTCAAAAAATAATTTTCTACTGTCGCAAATTTTAATTACGCTCGGGATTGCCTTTTCTATAGTAAATTATTCAAAAAATAATTTTCTAATGTCGCAAATTTTAATTACGACAGGGATTGCCTTTTCTATAGTAAATTATTCAAAAAATAATTTTCTACTGTCGCAAATTTTAATTGCGCCAGGGATTGCCTTTTCTATAGTAAATTATTCAAAAATAATTTTATACTGTCGCAAATTTTAATTACGCCAGGGATTGCCTTTTCTATAGTAAATTATTCAAAAAATAATTTTATACTGTCGCAAATTTTAATTACGCCAGGGATTGCCTTTTCTATAGTAAATTATGCAAAAAATAATTTCTTACTGTCGCAAATATTAAATACGCCAGGGATTGCCTTTTCTATAGTAAATTATTCAAAAAATAATTTTATACTGTCGCAAATTTTAATTACGCCAGGGATTGCCTTTTCTATAGTAAATTATTCAAAAAATAATTTCTTACTGTCGCAAATTTTAAATACGCCAGGCATTGCCTTTTCTATAGTAAATTATTCAAAAAATAATTTTATACTGTCGCAAATTTTAATTACGCCAGGGATTGCTTTTCTATAGTAAATTTCTCACAAATTAATTTTTTACTGTCGCAAATTTTAAATACGCCAGGGATTGCCTTTTCTATAGTAAATTATTCAAATAATAATTTTTTACTGTCGCAAATTTCAAATCCGCCAAGGATTGCCTTTTCTATAGTAAATTATTCAAAAAATAATTTTCTACTGTCGCAAATTTTAATTACGCTCGGGGATTGCCTTTTCTATAGTAAATTATTCAAAAAATAATTTTCTAATGTCGCAAATTTTAATTACGACAGGGATTGCCTTTTCTATAGTAAATTATTCAAAAATAATTTTCTACTGTCGCAAATTTTAATTGCGCCAGGGATTGCCTTTTCTATAGTAAATTATTCAAAAAATAATTTTATACTGTCGCAAATTTCAAATCCGCCAGGGATTGCCTTTTCTATAGTAAATTATTCAAAAAATAATTTTTTTACTGTCGCAAATTTCAAATCCGCCAGGGATTGCCTTTTCTATAGTAAATTATTAAAAAATAATTTTCAACTGTCGCAAATTTTAATTACGCCAGGGATTGCCTTTTCTATACTAAATTATTCAAAAAATAATTTTCTACTGTCGCAAATTTTAATTGCGCCAGGGATTGCCTTTTCTATAGTAAATTTTTAAAAAAATTATTTTTTACTGTCGCAAATTTCAAATCCGCCAGGGATTGCCTTTTCTATAGTAAATTATTCAAAAAATTATTTTTTACTGTCGCAAATTTCAAATCCGCCAGGATTGCCTTTTCTACCGTAAATTTTGCAAAAATAAGTTTTTACTGTTGCAAATTTTAATTGCGCCAGGGATTGCCTTTTCTATAGTAAATTATTCAAAAAAATAATTTTTTACTGTCGCAAATTTTAAGTGCGCCAGGGATTGCCTTTTCTATAGTAAATTATTCAAAAAATAATTTTTTACTCTCGCAAATTTCAATTTCGCCAGGTAAATTTTTCACAAATTAATTTTTTACTGTCGCAAATTTAAATACGCCAGGGATTGCCTTTTCTATAGTAAATTATTCAAAAAATAATTTTTTACTGTCGAAAATTTCAAATACGCCAGGGATTGCCTTTTCTATAGTAAATTATTCAAAAAATAATTTTCTACTGTCGCAAATTTTAAATACGCCAGGGATTGCCTTTTCTATAGTAAATTATTCAAAAAATAATTTTCTACTGTCGCAAATTTTAATTACGCCAGGTATTGCCTTTTCTATAGTAAATTATTCAAAAAATAATTTTCTACTGTCGAAAATTTTAATCACGCCAGGGATTGCCTTTTCTATAGTAAATTATTCAAAAATAATTGTCTACTGTCGTAAATTTTAATTGCGCCAGGGATTGCCTTTTCTATAGTAAATTATTCAAAAAATAATTTTTTACTGTCGCAAATTTTAATTACGCCAGGATTGCCTTTTCTATAGTAAATTATTCAAAAAATAATTTTTTACTGTCGCAAATTTCAAATCCGCCATTGATTGCCTTTTCTATAGTAAATTATTCAAAAACTAATTTTCTACTATCGCAAGTTTTAATTGCGCCAGGGATTGCCTTTTCTACAGTAAATTTTGCAAAAAATAATTTTTTACTATCGCAAGTTTTAATTACGCCAGGGATTGCCTTTTCTATAGTAAATTATTCAAAAAATAATTTTTTACTGTCGCAAATTTTAATTGCGCCAGGGATTGCCTTTTCTATAGTAAATTATTCAAAAAATAATTTTATACTGTCGCAAATTGTAATTGCGCCAGGGATTGCCTTTTCTATAGTAAATTATTCAAAAAATAATTTTATACTGTCGCAAATTTTAATTACGCCAGGATTGCCTTTTCTATAGTAAATTATTCAAAAAATAATTTTTTACTGTCGCAAATTTCAAATCCGCCAGGGATTGCCTTTTCTGTAGTAAATTATTCAAAAAATAATTTTTTACTGTCGCAAATTTAAATTGCGCCAGGGATTGCCTTTTCTATAGTAAATTATTCAAAAAATAATTTTTTACTGTCGCAAATTTTAATTACGCCAGGGATTGCCTTTTCTACAGTAAATTTTGCAAAAAATAATTTTTTACTATCGCAAGTTTTAATTACGCCAGGGATTGCCTTTTCTATAGTAAATTATTCAAAAAATAATTTTTTACTGTCGCAAATTTTAATTGCGCCAGGGATTGCCTTTTCTACAGTAAATTTTGCAAAAAATAATTTTTTACTATCGCAAATTGTAATTGCGCCAGGGATTGCCTTTTCTATAGTAAATTATTCAAAAAATAATTTTATACTGTCGCAAATTTTAATTACGCCAGGGATTGCCTTTTCTATAGTAAATTATTCAAAAAATAATTTTCTACTGTCGCAAATTTTCAGTGCGCCAGGGATTGCCTTTTCTATCGTAAATTATTCAAAAAATAAATTTATACTGTCGCAAATTTTAATTACGCCAGGGATTGCCTTTTCTATAGTAAATTATTCAAAAAATAATTTTCTACTGTCGCAAATTTTAATTACGCCAGGGATTGCCTTTTCTATAGTAAATTATTCAAAAAATAATTTTATACTGTCGCAAATTTTAATTACGCCAGGGATTGCCTTTTCTATAGGAAATTATTCAAAAAATAATTTTCTACTGTTGCAAATTTTAATTGCGCCAGGGATTGCCTTTTTATATAGTAAATTATTCAAAAAATAATTTTATACTGTCGCAAATTTTAATTACGCCAGGGATTGCCTTTTCTATAGTAAATTATTCAAAAAATAATTTTCTACTGTCGCAAATTTTAATTACGCCAGGGATTGCCTTTTCTATAGTAAATTATTCAAAAAATAATTTTCTACTGTCGCAAATTTTAATTGCGCCAGGGATTGCCTTTTCTATAGTAAATTATTCAAAAAATAATTTTATACTGTCGCAAATTTTAATTACGCCAGGGATTGCCTTTTCTATAGTAAATTATTCAAAAAATAATTTTATACTGTCGCAAATTTTAATTGCGCCAGGGATTGCCTTTTCTATAGTAAATTATTCAAAAAATAATTTTTTACTGTCGCAAATTTCAAATCCGCCAGGGATTGCCTTTTCTATAGTAAATTATTCAAAAAATAATTTTTTACTGTCGCAAATTTCAAATCCGCCAGGGATTGCCTTTTCTATAGTAAATTATTAAAAAATAATTTTCAACTGTCGCAAATTTTAATTACGCCAGGGATTGCCTTTTCTATAGTAAATTATTCAAAAAATTATTTTTTACTGTCGCAAATTTTAAGTACGCCAGGGATTGCCTTTTCTATAGTAAATTATTCAAAAAATAATTTTATATTGTCGCAAATTTTAATTACGCTAGGGATTGCCTTTTCTATAGTAAATTATTCAAAAAATAATTTTCTACTTTCGCAAATTTTAATTACACCAGGGATTGCCTTTTCTATAGTAAATTATTCAAAAAATAATTTTCTACTGTCGCAAATTTTAATTGCGCCAGGGATTGCCTTTTCTATAGTAAATTATTCAAAAAATAATTTTTTACTCTCGCAAATTTTAAATACGCCAGGGATTGCCTTTTCTATAGTAAATTATTCAAAAAATAATTTTTTACTGTCGCAAATTTCAAATCCGCCAGGGATTGCCTTTTCTGCAGTGAATTTTGCAAAAAATAATTTTTTACTATCGCAAATTTTAATTGCGCCAGGGATTGCCTTTTCTATAGTAAATTATTCAAAAAATAATTTTATACTGTCGCAAATTTTAAGTGCGCCGGGGATTGCCTTTTCTATAGTAAATTATTCAAAAAATAATTTTTTACTGTCGCAAATTTTAATTACGCCAGGGATTGCCTTTTCTATAGTAAATTATTCAAAAAATAATTTTATACTGTCGCAAATTTTAATTACGCCAGGGATTGCCTTTTCTATAGTAAATTATTCAAAAAATAATTTCTTACTGTCGCAAATTTTAAATACGCCAGGGATTGCCTTTTCTACAGTAAGTTATTCAAAAAATACTTTTCTACTGTCGCAAATTTTAAATACGCCATGGATTGCCTTTTCTATAGTAAATTATTCAAAAAATAATTTTCTACTGTCGCAAATTTTAATTACGCCAGGGATTGCCTTTTCTATAGTAAATTATTCAAAAAATAATTTTTTACTGTCGCAAATTTTAAATACGCCAGGGATTGCCTTTTCTATAGTAAATTATTCAAAAAATAATTTTATACTGTCGCAAATTTTAATTGCGCCAAGGATTGCCTTTTCTATAGTAAATTATTCAAAAAATAATTTTCAACTGTCGCAAATTTTAATTACGCCAGGGATTGCCTTTTCTATAGTAAATTATTCAAAAAATAATTTTATACTGTCGCAAATTTTAATTACGCCAGGGATTACCTTTTCTATAGTAAATTATTCAAATAATAATTTCTTACTGTCGCAAATTTTAAATACGCCAGGGATTGCCTTTTCTATAGTAAATTATTCAAAAAATAATTTTTTACTGTCGCAAATTTCAAATCCGCCAGGGATTGCCTTTTCTACAGTAAATTTTTCAAAAAATAATTTTTTACTATCGCAAATTTTAATTGCGCCAGGGATTGCCTTTTCTATAGTAAATTATTCAAAAAATAATTTTTTACTGTCGCAAATTTTAAATACGCCAGGGATTGCCTTTCTTTTCTATAGTAAATTATTCAAAAAATAATTTTATAATGTCGCAAATTTTAATTGCGCCAGGGATTGCCTTTTCTATAGTAAATTATTCAAAAAATAATTTTTACTGTCGCAAATTTCAAATCCGCCAGGGATTGCCATTTCTATAGTAAATTATTCAAAAAATAATTTTCAACTGTCACAAGTTTTAATTGCGCCAGGGATTGCCTTTTCTATAGTAAATTATTCAAAAAATAATTTTTTACTGTCGCAAATTTTAAATACGCCAGGAATTGCCTTTTCTATAGTAAATTATTCAAAAAATAATTTTATACTGTCGCAAGTTTTAATTACGCCAGGGATTGCCTTGTCTATAGTAAATTATTCAAAAAATAATTTTCTACTGTCGCAAATTTTAATTACGCCAGGGATTGCCTTTTCTATAGTAAATTATTCAAAAAATAATTTTCTACTGTCGCAAATTTTAATTGCGCCAGGGATTGCCTTTTCTATAGTATATTATTCAAAAAATAATTTTATACTGTCGCAAATTTTAATTACGCCAGGGATTGCCTTTTCGATAGTAAATTATTCAAAAAATAATTTTATACTGTCGCAAATTTTAATTGCGCCAGGGATTGCCTTTTCTATAGTAAATTATTCAAAAAATAATTTTTTACTGTCGCAAATTTCAAATCCGCCAGGGATTGCCTTTTCTATAGTAAATTATTCAAAAAATAATTTTTTACTGTCGCAAATTTCAAATCCGCCAGGGATTGCCTTTTCTATAGTAAATTATTAAAAAATAATTTTCAACTGTCGCAAATTTTAATTACGCCAGGGATTGCCTTTTCTATAGTAAATTATTCAAAAAATAATTTTTTACTGTCGCAAATTTTAAATACGCCAGGGATTGCCTTTTCTATAGTAAATTATTCAAAAAATAATTTTATACTGTCGCAAATTTTAATTACGCTAGGGATTGCCTTTTCTATAGCAAATTATTCAAAAAATAATTTTCTACTTTCGCAAATTTTAATTACAACAGGGATTGCCTTTTCTATAGTAAATTATTCAAAAAATAATTTTCTACTGTCGCAAATTTTAATTGCGCCAGGGATTGCCTTTTCTATAGTAAATTATTCAAAAAATAATTTTTTACTGTCGCAAATTTTAAATACGCCAGGGATTGCCTTTTCTATAGTAAATTATTCAAAAAATAATTTTTTACTGTCGCAAATTTCAAATCCGCCAGGGATTGCCTTTTCTACAGTAAATTTTGCAAAAAATAATTTTTTACTATCGCAAATTTTAATTGCGCCAGGGATTGCCTTTTCTATAGTAAATTATTCAAAAAATAATTTTATACTGTCGCAAATTTTAAGTGCGCCAGGGATTGCCTTTTCTATAGTAAATTATTCAAAAAATAATTTTTTACTGTCGCAAATTTTTATTACGCCAGGGATTGCCTTTTCTATAGTAAATTATTCAAAAAATAATTTTATACTGTCGCAAATTTTAATTTCGCCAGGGATTGCCTTTTCTATAGTAAATTATTCAAAAAATAATTTCTTACTGTCGCAAATCTTAAATACGCCAGGGATTGCCTTTTCTATAGTAAGTTATTCAAAAAATAATTTTCTACTGTCGCAAATTTTAAATACGCCAGGGATTGCCATTTCTATAGTAAATTATTCAAAAAATAATTTTCAACTGTCGCAAATTTTAATTGCGCCAGGGATTGCCTTTTCTATAGTAAATTATTCAAAAAATAATTTTTTACTGTCGCAAATTTTAATTGCGCCAGGGATTGCCTTTTCTATAGTAAATTATTCAAAAAATAATTTTATACTGTCGCAAATTGTAATTGCGCCAGGGATTGCCTTTTCTATAGTAAATTATTCAAAAAATAATTTTTTACTGTCGCAAATTTTTATTACGCCAGGGATTGCCTTTTCTATAGTAAATTATTCAAAAAATAATTTTATACTGTCGCAAATTTTAATTTCGCCAGGGATTGCCTTTTCTATAGTAAATTATTCAAAAAATAATTTCTTACTGTCGCAAATCTTAAATACGCCAGGGATTGCCTTTTCTATAGTAAGTTATTCAAAAAATAATTTTCTACTGTCGCAAATTTTAAATACGCCAGGGATTGCCATTTCTATAGTAAATTATTCAAAAAATAATTTTCAACTGTCGCAAATTTTAATTGCGCCAGGGATTGCCTTTTCTATAGTAAATTATTCAAAAAATAATTTTTTACTGTCGCAAATTTTAATTGCGCCAGGGATTGCCTTTTCTATAGTAAATTATTCAAAAAATAATTTTATACTGTCGCAAATTGTAATTGCGCCAGGGATTGCCTTTTCTATAGTAAATTATTCAAAAAATAATTTTATACTGTCGCAAATTTTAATTACGCCAGGGATTGCCTTTTCTATAGTAAATTATTCAAAAAATAATTTTTTACTGTCGCAAATTTCAAATCCGCCAGGGATTGCCTTTTCTGTAGTAAATTATTCAAAAAATAATTTTTTACTGTCGCAAATTTAAATTGCGCCAGGGATTGCCTTTTCTATAGTAAATTATTCAAAAAATAATTTTTTACTGTCGCAAATTTTAATTACGCCAGGGATTGCCTTTTCTATAGTAAATTATTCAAAAAATAATTTTCTACTTTCGCAAATTTTAATTACGCCAGGGATTGCCTTTTCTATAGTAAATTATTCAAAAAATAATTTTCTACTGTCGCAAATTTTAATTACGCCAGGGATTGCCTTTTCTATAGTAAATTATTCAAAAAATAATTTTTTACTGTCGCAAATTTTAATTACGCAAGGGATTGCCTTTTCTATAGTAAATTATTCAAAAAATAATTTTCAACTGTCGCAAATTTTAAGTGCGCCAGGGATTGCCTTTTCTATAGTAAATTATTCAAAAAATAATTTTCAACTGTCGCAAATTTTAATTACGCCAGGGATTGCCTTTTTTATAGTAAATTATTCAAAAAATCATTTTATACTGTCGCAAATTTTAATTATGCCAGGGATTGCCTTTTCTATAGTAAATTATTCAAAAAATAATTTCTTACTGTCGCAAATTTTAAATACGCCAGGGATTGCCTTTTCTATAGTAAATTATTCAAAAAATAATTTTCTACTGTCGCAAATTTTAAATACGCCAGGGATTGCCTTTTCTATAGTAAATTATTCAAAAAATAATTTTCTACTGTCGCAAATTTTAATTACGCCAGGTATTGCCTTTTCTATAGTAAATTATTCAAAAAATAATTTTCTACTGTCGCAAATTTTAATCACGCCAGGGATTGCCTTTTCTATAGTAAATTATTCAAAAAATAATTGTCTACTGTCGTAAATTTTAATTGCGCCAGGGATTGCCTTTTCTATAGTAAATTATTCAAAAAATAATTTTTTACTGTCGCAAATTTCAAATCCGCCAGGGATTGCCTTTTCTATGGTAAATTATTCAAAAAATAATTTTCTACTGTCGCAAATTTTAATTACGCCAGGGATTGCATTTTCTATAGTAAATTATTCAAAAAATAATTTTATACTGTCGCAAATTTTAATTACGCCAGGGATTGCCTTTTCTAAAGGAAATTATTCAAAAAATAATTTTCTACTGTTGCAAATTTTAATTGCGCCAGGGATTGCCTTTTTATATAGTAAATTATTCAAAAAATAATTTTATACTGTCGCAAATTTTAATTACGCCAGGGATTGCCTTTTCTATAGTAAATTATTCAAAAAATAATTTTCTACTGTCGCAAATTTTAATTACGCCAAGGATTGCCTTTTTCTATAGTAAATTATTCAAAAAATAATTTTCTACTGTCGCAAATTTTAATTGCGCCAGGGATTGCCTTTTCTATAGTAAATTATTAAAAAAATAATTTTATACTGTCGCAAATTTTAATTACGCCAGGGATTGCCTTTTCTATAGTAAATTATTCAAAAAATTATTTTATACTGTCGCAAATTTTAATTACGCCAGGATTGCCTTTTCTATAGTAAATTATGCTAAAAATAATTTCTTACTGTCGCAAATTTTAAATACGCCAGGGATTGACTTTTCCATAGTAAATTATTCAAAAAATAATTTTATACTGTCGCAAATTTTAATTACGCCAGGGATTGCCTTTTCTATAGTAAATTATTCAAAAAATAATTTCTTACTGTCGCAAATTTTAAATACGCCAGGGATTGCCTTTTCTATAGTAAATTATTCAAAAAATAATTTTATACTGTCGCAAATTTTAATTACCCCAGGGATTGCCTTTTCTATAGTAAATTTCTCACTAATGAATTTTTTACTGTCGCAAATTTTAAATACGCCAGGGATTGCCTTTACTATAGTAAATTATTCAAAAAATAATTTTTTACTGTCGCAAATTTCAAATCCGCCAAGGATTGCCTTTTCTATAGTAAATTATTCAAAAAATAATTTTCTACTGTCGCAAATTTTAATTACGCCAGGGATTGCCTTTTCTATAGTAAATTATTCAAAAAATAATTTTCTACTGTCGCAAATTTTAATTACGACAGGTATTGCCTTTTCTATAGTAAATTATTCAAAAAATAATTTTCTACTGTCGCAAATTTTAATTGCGCCAGGGATTGCCTTTTCTATAGTAAATTATTCAAAAAATAATTTTATACTGTCGCAAATTTTAATTACGCCAGGGATTGCCTTTTCTATAGTAAATTATTCAAAAAATAATTTTATACTGTCGCAAATTTTAATTACGCCAGGGATTGCCTTTTCTATAGTAAATTATGCAAAAAATAATTTTTTACTGTCGCAAATTTTAATTGCGCCAGGGATTGCCTTTTCTATAGTAAATTATTCAAAAAATAATTTTTTACTGTCGCAAATTTCAAATCCGCCAGGGATTGCCTTTTCTATAGTAAATTATTCAAAAAATAATTTTTTACTGTCGCAAATTTCAAATCCGCCAGGGATTGCCTTTTCTATAGTAAATTATTAAAAAATAATTTTCAACTGTCGCAAATTTTAATTACGCCAGGGATTGCCTTTTCTATAGTAAATTATTCAAAAAATAATTTTTTACTGTCGCAAATTTTAAATACGCCAGGGATTGCCTTTTCTATTGTAAATTATTCAAAAAATAATTTTATACTGTCGCAAATTTTAATTACGCTAGGGATTGCCTTTTCTATAGTAAATTATTCAAAAAATAATTTTCTACTTTCGCAAATTTTAATTACGCCAGGGATTGCCTTTTCTATAGTAAATTATTCAAAAAATAATTTTCTACTGTCGCAAATTTTAATTGCGCCAGGGATTGCCTTTTCTATAGTAAATTATTCAAAAAATAATTTTTTACTGTCGCAAATTTTAAATACGCCAGGAATTGCCTTTTCTATAGTAAATTATTCAAAAAATAATTTTATACTGTCGCAAGTTTTAATTACGCCAGGGATTGCCTTGTCTATAGTAAATTATTCAAAAAATAATTTTCTACTGTCGCAAATTTTAATTACGCCAGGGATTGCCTTTTCTATAGTAAATTATTCAAAAAATAATTTTCTACTGTCGCAAATTTTAATTGCGCCAGGGATTGCCTTTTCTATAGTATATTATTCAAAAAATAATTTTATACTGTCGCAAATTTTAATTACGCCAGGGATTGCCTTTTCGATAGTAAATTATTCAAAAAATAATTTTATACTGTCGCAAATTTTAATTGCGCCAGGGATTGCCTTTTCTATAGTAAATTATTCAAAAAATAATTTTTTACTGTCGCAAATTTCAAATCCGCCAGGGATTGCCTTTTCTATAGTAAATTATTCAAAAAATAATTTTTTACTGTCGCAAATTTCAAATCCGCCAGGGATTGCCTTTTCTATAGTAAATTATTAAAAAATAATTTTCAACTGTCGCAAATTTTAATTACGCCAGGGATTGCCTTTTCTATAGTAAATTATTCAAAAAATAATTTTTTACTGTCGCAAATTTTAAATACGCCAGGGATTGCCTTTTCTATAGTAAATTATTCAAAAAATAATTTTATACTGTCGCAAATTTTAATTACGCTAGGGATTGCCTTTTCTATAGCAAATTATTCAAAAAATAATTTTCTACTTTCGCAAATTTTAATTACAACAGGGATTGCCTTTTCTATAGTAAATTATTCAAAAAATAATTTTCTACTGTCGCAAATTTTAATTGCGCCAGGGATTGCCTTTTCTATAGTAAATTATTCAAAAAATAATTTTTTACTGTCGCAAATTTTAAATACGCCAGGGATTGCCTTTTCTATAGTAAATTATTCAAAAAATAATTTTTTACTGTCGCAAATTTCAAATCCGCCAGGGATTGCCTTTTCTACAGTAAATTTTGCAAAAAATAATTTTTTACTATCGCAAATTTTAATTGCGCCAGGGATTGCCTTTTCTATAGTAAATTATTCAAAAAATAATTTTATACTGTCGCAAATTTTAAGTGCGCCAGGGATTGCCTTTTCTATAGTAAATTATTCAAAAAATAATTTTTTACTGTCGCAAATTTTTATTACGCCAGGGATTGCCTTTTCTATAGTAAATTATTCAAAAAATAATTTTATACTGTCGCAAATTTTAATTTCGCCAGGGATTGCCTTTTCTATAGTAAATTATTCAAAAAATAATTTCTTACTGTCGCAAATCTTAAATACGCCAGGGATTGCCTTTTCTATAGTAAGTTATTCAAAAAATAATTTTCTACTGTCGCAAATTTTAAATACGCCAGGGATTGCCATTTCTATAGTAAATTATTCAAAAAATAATTTTCAACTGTCGCAAATTTTAATTGCGCCAGGGATTGCCTTTTCTATAGTAAATTATTCAAAAAATAATTTTTTACTGTCGCAAATTTTAATTGCGCCAGGGATTGCCTTTTCTATAGTAAATTATTCAAAAAATAATTTTATACTGTCGCAAATTGTAATTGCGCCAGGGATTGCCTTTTCTATAGTAAATTATTCAAAAAATAATTTTATACTGTCGCAAATTTTAATTACGCCAGGGATTGCCTTTTCTATAGTAAATTATTCAAAAAATAATTTTTTACTGTCGCAAATTTCAAATCCGCCAGGGATTGCCTTTTCTGTAGTAAATTATTCAAAAAATAATTTTTTACTGTCGCAAATTTAAATTGCGCCAGGGATTGCCTTTTCTATAGTAAATTATTCAAAAAATAATTTTTTACTGTCGCAAATTTTAATTACGCCAGGGATTGCCTTTTCTATAGTAAATTATTCAAAAAATAATTTTCTACTTTCGCAAATTTTAATTACGCCAGGGATTGCCTTTTCTATAGTAAATTATTCAAAAAATAATTTTCTACTGTCGCAAATTTTAATTACGCCAGGGATTGCCTTTTCTATAGTAAATTATTCAAAAAATAATTTTTTACTGTCGCAAATTTTAATTACGCAAGGGATTGCCTTTTCTATAGTAAATTATTCAAAAAATAATTTTCAACTGTCGCAAATTTTAAGTGCGCCAGGGATTGCCTTTTCTATAGTAAATTATTCAAAAAATAATTTTCAACTGTCGCAAATTTTAATTACGCCAGGGATTGCCTTTTTTATAGTAAATTATTCAAAAAATCATTTTATACTGTCGCAAATTTTAATTATGCCAGGGATTGCCTTTTCTATAGTAAATTATTCAAAAAATAATTTCTTACTGTCGCAAATTTTAAATACGCCAGGGATTGCCTTTTCTATAGTAAATTATTCAAAAAATAATTTTCTACTGTCGCAAATTTTAAATACGCCAGGGATTGCCTTTTCTATAGTAAATTATTCAAAAAATAATTTTCTACTGTCGCAAATTTTAATTACGCCAGGTATTGCCTTTTCTATAGTAAATTATTCAAAAAATAATTTTCTACTGTCGCAAATTTTAATCACGCCAGGGATTGCCTTTTCTATAGTAAATTATTCAAAAAATAATTGTCTACTGTCGTAAATTTTAATTGCGCCAGGGATTGCCTTTTCTATAGTAAATTATTCAAAAAATAATTTTTTACTGTCGCAAATTTCAAATCCGCCAGGGATTGCCTTTTCTATGGTAAATTATTCAAAAAATAATTTTCTACTGTCGCAAATTTTAATTACGCCAGGGATTGCATTTTCTATAGTAAATTATTCAAAAAATAATTTTATACTGTCGCAAATTTTAATTACGCCAGGGATTGCCTTTTCTAAAGGAAATTATTCAAAAAATAATTTTCTACTGTTGCAAATTTTAATTGCGCCAGGGATTGCCTTTTTATATAGTAAATTATTCAAAAAATAATTTTATACTGTCGCAAATTTTAATTACGCCAGGGATTGCCTTTTCTATAGTAAATTATTCAAAAAATAATTTTCTACTGTCGCAAATTTTAATTACGCCAAGGATTGCCTTTTCTATAGTAAATTATTCAAAAAATAATTTTCTACTGTCGCAAATTTTAATTGCGCCAGGGATTGCCTTTTCTATAGTAAATTATTAAAAAAATAATTTTATACTGTCGCAAATTTTAATTACGCCAGGGATTGCCTTTTCTATAGTAAATTATTCAAAAAATTATTTTATACTGTCGCAAATTTTAATTACGCCAGGGATTGCCTTTTCTATAGTAAATTATGCAAAAAATAATTTCTTACTGTCGCAAATTTTAAATACGCCAGGGATTGACTTTTCCATAGTAAATTATTCAAAAAATAATTTTATACTGTCGCAAATTTTAATTACGCCAGGGATTGCCTTTTCTATAGTAAATTATTCAAAAAATAATTTCTTACTGTCGCAAATTTTAAATACGCCAGGGATTGCCTTTTCTATAGTAAATTATTCAAAAAATAATTTTATACTGTCGCAAATTTTAATTACCCCAGGGATTGCCTTTTCTATAGTAAATTTCTCACTAATGAATTTTTTACTGTCGCAAATTTTAAATACGCCAGGGATTGCCTTTACTATAGTAAATTATTCAAAAAATAATTTTTTACTGTCGCAAATTTCAAATCCGCCAAGGATTGCCTTTTCTATAGTAAATTATTCAAAAAATAATTTTCTACTGTCGCAAATTTTAATTACGCCAGGGATTGCCTTTTCTATAGTAAATTATTCAAAAAATAATTTTCTACTGTCGCAAATTTTAATTACGACAGGTATTGCCTTTTCTATAGTAAATTATTCAAAAAATAATTTTCTACTGTCGCAAATTTTAATTGCGCCAGGGATTGCCTTTTCTATAGTAAATTATTCAAAAAATAATTTTATACTGTCGCAAATTTTAATTACGCCAGGGATTGCCTTTTCTATAGTAAATTATTCAAAAAATAATTTTATACTGTCGCAAATTTTAATTACGCCAGGGATTGCCTTTTCTATAGTAAATTATGCAAAAAATAATTTTTTACTGTCGCAAATTTTAATTGCGCCAGGGATTGCCTTTTCTATAGTAAATTATTCAAAAAATAATTTTTTACTGTCGCAAATTTCAAATCCGCCAGGGATTGCCTTTTCTATAGTAAATTATTCAAAAAATAATTTTTTACTGTCGCAAATTTCAAATCCGCCAGGGATTGCCTTTTCTATAGTAAATTATTAAAAAATAATTTTCAACTGTCGCAAATTTTAATTACGCCAGGGATTGCCTTTTCTATAGTAAATTATTCAAAAAATAATTTTTTACTGTCGCAAATTTTAAATACGCCAGGGATTGCCTTTTCTATTGTAAATTATTCAAAAAATAATTTTATACTGTCGCAAATTTTAATTACGCTAGGGATTGCCTTTTCTATAGTAAATTATTCAAAAAATAATTTTCTACTTTCGCAAATTTTAATTACGCCAGGGATTGCCTTTTCTATAGTAAATTATTCAAAAAATAATTTTCTACTGTCGCAAATTTTAATTGCGCCAGGGATTGCCTTTTCTATAGTAAATTATTCAAAAAATAATTTTTTACTGTCGCAAATTTCAAATCCGCCAGGGATTGCCTTTTCTACAGTAAATTTTGCAAAAAATAAGTTTTTACTGTTGCAAATTTTAATTGCGCCAGGGATTGCCTTTTCTATAGTGAATTATTCAAAAAATAATTTTTTACTGTCGCAAATTTTAAGTGCGCCAGGGATTGCCTTTTGTATAGTAAATTATTCAAAAAATAATTTTTTACTCTCGCAAATTTCAATTTCGCCAGGTAAATTTTTCACAAATTAATTTTTTACTGTCGCAAATTTTAAATACGCCAGGGATTGCCTTTTCTATAGTAAATTATTCAAAAAATAATTTTTTACTGTCGCAAATTTCAAATCCGCCAGGGATTGCCTTTTCTACAGTAAATTTTGCAAAAAATAATTTTTTACTATCGCAAATTTTAATTGCGCCAGGGATTGCCTTTTCTATAGTAAATTATTCAAAAAATAATTTTATACTGTCGCAAATTTTAAGTGCGCCAGGGATTGCCTTTTCTATAGTAAATTATTCAAAAAATAATTTTTTACTGTCGCAAATTTTTATTACGCCAGGGATTGCCTTTCTATAGTAAATTATTCAAAAAATAATTTCATACTGTCGCAAATTTTAATTACGCCAGGGATTGCCTTTTCTATAGTAAATTATTCAAAAAATAATTTCTTACTCTCGCAAATGTTAAATACGCCAGGGATTGCCTTTTCTATAGTAAGTTATTTAAAAAATAATTTTCTACTGTCGCAAATTTTAATTGCGCCAGGGATTGCCTTTTCTATAGTAAATTATTCTAAAAATAATTTTCTACTGTCGCAAATTTTAATTGCGCCAGGGATTGCCTTTTCTATAGTAAATTATTCAAAAAATAATTTTTTACTGTCGCAAATTTCAAATCCGCCAGGGATTGCCTTTTCTACAGTAAATTTTGCAAAAAATAAGTTTTTACTGTTGCAAATTTTAATTGCGCCAGGGATTGCCTTTTCTATAGTGAATTATTCAAAAAATAATTTTTTACTGTCGCAAATTTTAAGTGCGCCAGGGATTGCCTTTTGTATAGTAAATTATTCAAAAAATAATTTTTTATTCTCGCAAATTTCAATTTCGCCAGGTAAATTTTTCACAAATTAATTTTTTACTGTCGCAAATTTTAAATACGCCAGGGATTGCCTTTTCTATAGTAAATTATTAAAAAAATAATTTTTTACTGTCGCAAATTTCAAATCCGCCAGGGATTGCCTTTTCTACAGTAAATTATTCAAAAAATAATTTTCTACTGTCGCAAATTTTAATTACGCCAAGGATTGCCTTTTCTATAGTAAATTATTCAAAAAATAATTTCTTACTGTCGCAAATTTTAAATTCGCCAGGGATTGCCTTTTCTATAGTAAATTATTCAAAAAATAATTTCATACTGTCGCAAATTTTAATTACTCCAGGGATTGCCTTTTCTATAGTAAATTTCTCACAAATTAATTTTTTACTGTCGCAAATTTTAAATACGCCAGGGATTGCCTTTTCTATAGTAAATTATTCAAAAAATAATTTTTTACTGTCGCAAATTTCAAATCCGCCAAGGATTGCCTTTTCTATAGTAAATTATTCAAAAAATAATTTTTTACTGTCGCAAATTTTAATTACGCCAGGGATTGCCTTTTCTATAGTAAATTATTCAAAAAATAATTTTATACTGTCGCAAATTTTAATTACGCCAGGGATTGCCTTTTCTATAGTAAATTATTCAAAAAATAATTTCTTACTGTCGCAAATGTTAAATACGCCAGGGATTGCCTTTTCTATAGTAAGTTATTCAAAAAATAATTTTCTACTGTCGCAAATTTTAAATACGCCAGGGATTGCCTTTTCTATAGTAAATTATTCAAAAAATAATTTTCTACTGTCGCAAATTTTAATTACGCCAGGGATTGCCTTTTCTATAGTAAATTATTCAAAAAATAATTTTTTACTGTCGCAAATTTTAAATACGCCAGGGATTGCCTTTTCTATAGTAAATTATTCAAAAAATAATTTTATACTGTCGCAAATTTTAATTGCGCCAAGGATTGCCTTTTCTATAGTAAATTATTCAAAAAATAATTTTCAACTGTCGCAAATTTTAATTACGCCAGGGATTGCCATTTCTATAGTAAATTATTCAAAAAATAATTTTATACTGTCGCAAATTTTAATTACGCCAGGGATTACCTTTTCTATAGTAAATTATTCAAAAAATAATTTCTTACTGTCGCAAATTTTAAATACGCCAGGGATTGCCTTTTCTATAGTAAATTATTCAAAAAATAATTTTTTACTGTCGCAAATTTCAAATCCGCCAGGGATTGCCTTTTCTACAGTAAATTTTTCAAAAAATAATTTTTTACTATCGCAAATTTTAATTGCGCCAGGGATTGCCTTTTCTATAGTAAATTATTCAAAAAATAATTTTTTACTGTCGCAAATTTTAAATACGCCAGGGATTGCCTTTTCTATAGTAAATTATTCAAAAAATAATTTTATAATGTCGCAAATTTTAATTGCGCCAGGGATTGCCTTTTCTATAGTAAATTATTCAAAAAATAATTTTTACTGTCGCAAATTTCAAATCCGCCAAGGATTGCCATTTCTATAGTAAATTATTCAAAAAATAATTTTCAACTGTCGCAAATTTTAATTGCGCCAGGGATTGCCTTTTCTATAGTAAATTATTCAAAAAATAATTTTTTAATATCGCAAGTTTTAATTGCGCCAGGGATTGCCTTTTCTACAGTAAATTTTGCAAAAAATAATTTTTTACTATCGCAAGTTTTAATTGCGCCAGGGATTGCCTTTTCTATAGTAAATTATTCAAAAAATAATTTTCAACTGTCGCAAATTTTAATTACGCCAGGGATTGCCATTTCTATAGTAAATTATTCAAAAAATAATTTTATACTGTCGCAAATTTTAATTACGCCAGGGATTACCTTTTCTATAGTAAATTATTCAAAAAATAATTTTCAACTGTCGCAAATTTTAATTGCGCCAGGGATTGCCTTTTCTATAGTAAATTATTCAAAAAATAATTTTTTAATATCGCAAGTTTTAATTGCGCCAGGGATTGCCTTTTCTACAGTAAATTATTCAAAAAATAATTTTATACTGTCGCAAATTTTAATTGCGCCAAGGATTGCCTTTTCTATAGTAAATTATTCAAAAAATAATTTTCAACTGTCGCAAATTTTAATTACGCCAGGGATTGCCATTTCTATAGTAAATTATTCAAAAAATAATTTTATACTGTCGCAAATTTTAATTACGCCAGGGATTACCTTTTCTATAGTAAATTATTCAAAAAATAATTTCTTACTGTCGCAAATTTTAAATACGCCAGGGATTGCCTTTTCTATAGTAAATTATTCAAAAAATAATTTTTTACTGTCGCAAATTTCAAATCCGCCAGGGATTGCCTTTTCTACAGTAAATTTTTCAAAAAATAATTTTTTACTATCGCAAATTTTAATTGCGCCAGGGATTGCCTTTTCTATAGTAAATTATTCAAAAAATAATTTTTTACTGTCGCAAATTTTAATTGCGCCAGGGATTGCCTTTTCTACAGTAAATTTTGAAAAAAATAATTTTTTACTATCGCAAATTGTAATTGCGCCAGGGATTGCCTTTTCTATAGTAAATTATTCAAAAAATAATTTTATACTGTCGCAAATTTTAATTACGCCAGGGATTGCCTTTTCTATAGTAAATTATTCAAAAAATAATTTTCTACTGTCGCAAATTTTCAGTGCGCCAGGGATTGCCTTTTCTATAGTAAATTATTCAAAAAATAAATTTATACTGTCGCAAATTTTAATTACGCCAGGGATTGCCTTTTCTATAGTAAATTATTCAAAAAATAATTTTCTACTGTCGCAAATTTTAATTACGCCAGGGATTGCCTTTTCTATAGTAAATTATTCAAAAAATAATTTTATACTGTCGCAAATTTTAATTACGCCAGGGATTGCCTTTTCTATAGGAAATTATTCAAAAAATAATTTTCTACTGTTGCAAATTTTAATTGCGCCAGGGATTGCCTTTTTATATAGTAAATTATTCAAAAAATAATTTTATACTGTCGCAAATTTTAATTACGCCAGGGATTGCCTTTTCTATAGTAAATTATTCAAAAAATAATTTTCTACTGTCGCAAATTTTAATTACGCCAGGGATTGCCTTTTCTATAGTAAATTATTCAAAAAATAATTTTCTACTGTCGCAAATTTTAATTGCGCCAGGGATTGCCTTTTCTATAGTAAATTATTCAAAAAATAATTTTATACTGTCGCAAATTTAAATTACGCCAGGGATTGCCTTTTCTATAGTAAATTATTCAAAAAATAATTTTATACTGTCGCAAATTTTAATTGCGCCAGGGATTGCCTTTTCTATAGTAAATTATTCAAAAAATAATTTTTTACTGTCGCAAATTTCAAATCCGCCAGGGATTGCCTTTTCTATAGTAAATTATTCAAAAAATAATTTTTTACTGTCGCAAATTTCAAATCCGCCAGGGATTGCCTTTTCTATAGTAAATTATTAAAAAATAATTTTCAACTGTCGCAAATTTTAATTACGCCAGGGATTGCCTTTTCTATAGTAAATTATTCAAAAAATAATTTTTTACTGTCGCAAATTTTAAATACGCCAGGGATTGCCTTTTCTATAGTAAATTATTCAAAAAATAATTTTATACTGTCGCAAATTTTAATTACGCTAGGGATTGCCTTTTCTATAGTAAATTATTCAAAAAATAATTTTCTACTTTCGCAAATTTTAATTACACCAGGGATTGCCTTTTCTATAGTAAATTATTCAAAAAATAATTTTCTACTGTCGCAAATTTTAATTGCGCCAGGGATTGCCTTTTCTATAGTAAATTATTCAAAAAATAATTTTTTACTGTCGCAAATTTTAAATACGCCAGGGATTGCCTTTTCTATAGTAAATTATTCAAAAAATAATTTTTTACTGTCGCAAATTTCAAATCCGCCAGGGATTGCCTTTTCTACAGTAAATTTTGCAAAAAAAATTTTTTACTATCGCAAATTTTAATTGCGCCAGGGATTGCCTTTTCTATAGTAAATTATTCAAAAAATAATTTTATACTGTCGCAAATTTTAAGTGCGCCAGGGATTGCCTTTTCTATAGTAAATTATTCAAAAAATAATTTTTTACTGTCGCAAATTTTAATTACGCCAGGGATTGCCTTTTCTATAGTAAATTATTCAAAAAATAATTTTATACTGTCGCAAATTTTAATTACGCCAGGGATTGCCTTTTCTATAGTAAATTATTCAAAAAATAATTTCTTACTGTCGCAAATTTTAAATACGCCAGGGATTGCCTTTTCTATAGTAAGTTATTCAAAAAATAATTTTCTACTGTCGCAAATTTTAAATACGCCAGGGATTGCCTTTTCTATAGTAAATTATTCAAAAAATAATTTTCTACTGTCGGAAATTTTAATTACGCCAGGGATTGCCTTTTCTATAGTAAATTATTCAAAAAATAATTTTATACTGTCGCAAATTTTAATTACGCCAGGAATTGCCTTTTCTATAGTAAATTATTCAAAAAATAATTTTATACTGTCGCAAATTTTAATTACGCCAGGGATTGCCTTTTCTATAGTAAAATATGCAAAAAATTATTTCTTACTGTCGCAAATTTTAAATACGCCAGGGATTGCCTTTCCTATAGTAAATTATTCAACAAATAATTTTATACTGTCGCAAATTTTAATTACGCCACGGATTGCCTTTTCTATAGTAAATTATTCAAAAAATAATTTCTTACTGTCGCAAATTTTAAATACGCCAGGGATTGCCTTTTCTATAGTAAATTATTCAAAAAATAATTTTATACTGTCGCAAATTTTAATTACGCCAGGGATTGCCTTTTCTATAGTAAATTTCTCACAAATTAATTTTTTACTGTCGCAAATTTTAAATACGCCAGGGATTGCCTTTTCTATAGTAAATTATTCAAAAAATAATTTTTTACTGTCGCAAATTTCAAATCCGCCAAGGATTGCCTTTTCTATAGTAAATTATTCAAAAAATAATTTTCTACTGTCGCAAATTTTAATTACGCCAGGGATTGCCTTTTCTATAGTAAATTATTCAAAAAATAATTTTCTACTGTCGCAAATTTTAATTACGACAGGGATTGCCTTTTCTATAGTAAATTATTCAAAAAATAATTTTCTACTGTCGCAAATTTTAATTGCGCCAGGGATTGCCTTTTCTATAGTAAATTATTCAAAAAATAATTTTATACTGTCGCAAATTTTAATTAGGCCAGGGATTGCCTTTTCTATAGTAAATTAATCAAAAAATAATTTTATACTGTCGCAAATTTTAATTACGCCAGGGATTGCCTCTTCTATAGTAAATTATGCAAAAAATAATTTTTTACTGTCGCAAATTTTAATTGCGCCAGGGATTGCCTTTTCTATAGTAAATTATTCAAAAAATAATTTTTTACTGTCGCAAATTGCAAATCCGCCAGGGATTGCCTTTTCTATAGTAAATTATTCAAAAAATAATTTTTTACTGTCGCAAATTTCAAATCCGCCAGGGATTGCCTTTTCTATAGTAAATTATTAAAAAATAATTTTCAACTGTCGCAAATTTTAATTACGCCAGGGATTGCCTTTTCTATAGTAAATTATTCAAAAAATAATTTTTTACTGTCGCAAATTTTAAATACGCCAGGGATTGCCTTTTCTATAGTAAATTATTCAAAAAATAATTTTATACTGTCGCAAATTTTAATTACGCCAGGGATTGCCTTTTCTATAGTAAATTATTCCAAAAATAATTTTCTACTGTCGCAAATTTTAATTAAACCAGCGATTGCCTTTTCTATAGTAAATTATTCAAAAAATAATTTTCTACTGTCGCAAATTTTAATTGCGCCAGGGATTGCCTTTTCTATAGTAAATTATTCAAAAAATAATTTTTTACTGTCGCAAATTTCAAATCCGCCAGGGATTGCCTTTTCTACAGTAAATTTTGCAAAAAATAAGTTTTTACTGTTGCAAATTTTAATTGCGCCAGGGATTGCCTTTTCTATAGTAAATTATTCAAAAAATAATTTTTTACTGTCGCAAATTTTAAGTGCGCCAGGGATTGCCTTTTCTATAGTAAATTATTCAAAAAATAATTTTTTACTCTCGCAAATTTCAATTTCGCCAAGGAAATTTTTCACAAATTAATTTTTTACTGTCGCAAATTTTAAATACGCCAGGGATTGCCTTTCCTATAGTAAATTATTCAAAAAATAATTTTTTACTGTCGCAAATTTTAATTGCGCCAGGGATTGCCTTTTCTATAGTAAATTATTCAAAGAATAATTTTTTACTATCGCAAGTTTTAATTGCGCCAGGGATTGCCTTTTCTACAGTAAATTTTGCAAAAAATAATTTTTTACTATCGCAAGTTTTAATTACGCCAGGGATTGCCTTTTCTATAGTAAATTAATCAAAAAATAATTTTTTACTGTCGCAAATTTTAATTGCGCCAGGGATTGCCTTTTCTACAGTAAATTTTGCAAAAAATAATTTTTTACTATCGCAAATTGTAATTGCGCAAGGGACTGCCTTTTCTATAGTAAATTATTCAAAAAATAATTTTATACTGTCGCAAATTTTAATTACGCCAGGGATTGCCTTTTCTATAGTAAATTATTCAAAAAATAATTTTCTACTGTCGCAAATTTTAAGTGCGCCAGGGATTGCCTTTTCTATAGTAAATTATTCAAAAAATAAATTTATACTGTCGCAAATTTTAATTACGCCAGGGATTGCCTTTTCTATAGTAAATTATTCAAAAAATAATTTTCTACTGTTGCAAATTTTAATTGCGCCAGGGATTGCCTTTTCTGTAGTAAATTATTCAAAAAATAATTTTATACTGTCGCAAATTTTAAATACGCCAGGGATTGCCTTTTCTATAGTAAATTATTCAAAAAATAATTTTCTACTGTCGCAAATTTTAATTGCGCCAGGGATTGCCTTTTCTATAGTAAATTATTCAAAAAATAATTTTTTTACTATCGCAAGCTTTAATTGCGCCAGGGATTGCCTTTTCTACAGTAAATTATTCAAAAAATAATTTTCTACTGTCGCAAATTTTAATTACGCCAGGGATTGCCTTTTCTATAGTAAATTATTCAAAAAATAATTTTCTACTGTCGCAAATTTTAATTACGCCAGGGATTGCCTTTTCTATAGTAAATTATTCAAAAAATAATTTTTTACTGTCGCAAATTTCAAATCCGCCAGGGATTGCCTTTTCTATAGTAAATTATTCAAAAAATAATTTTTTACTGTCGCAAATTTTAATTGCGCCAGGGATTGCCTTTTCTATAGTAAATTATTCAAAAAATAATTTTTTACTGTCGCAAATTTTAAGTGCGCCAGGGATTGCCTTTTCTATAGTAAATTATCCAAAAAATAATATTTTACTGTCGCAAGTTTTAATTACGCCAGTAATTGCCTCTTCTATAGTAAATTATTCAAAAAATAATTTTCTACTGTCGCAAATTTTAATTACGCCAGGGATTTCCTTTTCTATAAAAAATAATTTTATACTGTCGCAAATGTTAATTACGCCAGGGTTTGCCTTTTCTATAGTAAATAATTCAAAAAATAATTTCTTACTATCGCAAGTTTTAATTACGCCAGGGATTGCCTTTTCTATAGTAAATTATTCAAAAAATAATTTTATACTGTCGCAAATTTTAATTACGCCAGGGATTGCCTTTTCTATAGTAAATTATTCAAAAAATAATTTTATACTGTCGCAAATTTTAATTACGCCAGGGATTGCCTTTTCTATAGTAAATTATTCAAAAAATAATTTTTTACTGTCGCAAATTTTAATTGCGCCAGGGATTGCCTTTTCTACAGTAAATTTTGCAAAAAATAATTTTTTACTATCGCAAATTGTAATTGCGCCAGGGATTGCCTTTCCTATAGTAAATTATTCAAAAAATAATTTTCTATTGTCGCAAATTTTAATTAAGCCAGGGATTGCCTTTTCTATAGTAAATTATTTAAAAAATAATTTTCTACTGTCGCAAATTTTAATTACGCCAGGGATTGCCTTTTCTATAGTAAATTATTCAAAAAATAATTTTTTACTGTCGCAAATTTTAATTACGCCAGGGATTGCCTTTTCTATAGTAAATTATTCAAAAAATAATTTTTTACTGTCGCAAATTTTAATTACGCCAGGGATTGCCTTTTCTATAGTAAATTATTCAAAAAATAATTTTTTACTGTCGCAAATTTTAATTACGCCAGGGATTGCCTTTTCTATACTAAATTATTCAAAAAATAATTTTCTACTGTCGCAAATTTTAATTACGCCAGGGATTGCCTATTCTATAGTAAATTATTCAAAAAATAATTTTATACTGTCGCAAATTTTAATTACGCCAGGGATTGCCTTTTCTATAGTAAATTATTCAAAAAATAATTTTCTACTGTCGCAAATTTTAATTACGCCAGGGATTGCCTTTTCTATAGTAAATTATTCAAAAAATAATTTTTTACTGTCGCAAATTTTAAGTGCGCCAGGGATTGCCTTTTCTATAGTAAATTATTCAAAAAATTATTTTCTACTGTCGCAAATTGTAATTGCGCCAGGGATTGCCTTTTCTATAGTAAATTATTCAAAAAATAATTTTCTACTGTCGCAAATTTTAAATACGCCAGGGATTGCCTTTTCTATAGTAAATTATTCAAAAAATAATTTTCAACTGTCGCAAATTTTAATTGCGCCAGGGATTGCCTTTTCTATAGTAAATTATTCAAAAAATAATTTTATACTGTCGCAAATTTTAATTACGCCAGGGATTGCCTTTTCTATAGTAAATTATTCAAAAAATAATTTTTTACTGTCGCAAATTTTAAATACGCCAGGGATTGCCTTTTCTATAGTAAATTTCTCACAAATTAATTTTTGACTGTCGAAAATTATAAATATCCCAGCGATTGCCTTTTCTATAGTAAATTATTCAAAAAATAATTTTATACTGTCGCAAATTTTAAATACGCCAGGGATTGCCTTTTCTATAGTAAATTATTCAAAAAATAATTTTCAACTGTCGCAAATTTTAATTGCGCCAGGGATTGCCTTTTCTATAGTAAATTATTCAAAAAATAATTTTATACTGCCGCAAATTTTAAATACGCCAGGGATTGCCTTTTCTATAGTAAATTTCTCACAAATTAATTTTTTACTGTCGCAAATTTTAAATATCCCAGGGATTGCCTTTTCTATAGTAAATTATTCAAAAAATAATTTTATACTGTCGCAAATTTTAATTGCGCCAGGGATTGCCTTTTTTATAGTAAATTATTCAAAAAATAATTTTTTACTGTCGCAAATTTCAAATCCGCCAGGGATTGCTTTTTCTATAGTAAATTATTCAAAAAATAATTTTCTACTGTCGCAAATTTTAATTGCGCCATGGATTGCCTTTTCTATAGTAAATTATTCAAAAAATAATTTTCAACTGTCGCAAATTTTAATTACGCCAGGGATTGCCTTTTCTATAGTAAATTATTCAAAAAATAATTTTTTACTGTCGAAAATTTTAATTACGCCAGGGATTGCCTTTTCTATAGTAAATTATTCAAAAAATAATTTTTTACTGTCGCAAATTTTAAATACGCCAGGGATTGCCTTTTCTATAGTAAATTTCTCACAAATTAATTTTTGACTGTCGAAAATTATAAATATCCCAGCGATTGCCTTTTCTATAGTAAATTATTCAAAAAATAATTTTATACTGTCGCAAATTTTAAATACGCCAGGGATTGCCTTTTCTATAGTAAATTATTCAAAAAATAATTTTCAACTGTCGCAAATTTTAATTGCGCCAGGGATTGCCTTTTCTATAGTAAATTATTCAAAAAATAATTTTATACTGCCGCAAATTTTAAATACGCCAGGGATTGCCTTTTCTATAGTAAATTTCTCACAAATTAATTTTTTACTGTCGCAAATTTTAAATATCCCAGGGATTGCCTTTTCTATAGTAAATTATTCAAAAAATAATTTTATACTGTCGCAAATTTTAATTGCGCCAGGGATTGCCTTTTTTATAGTAAATTATTCAAAAAATAATTTTTTACTGTCGCAAATTTCAAATCCGCCAGGGATTGCTTTTTCTATAGTAAATTATTCAAAAAATAATTTTCTACTGTCGCAAATTTTAATTGCGCCATGGATTGCCTTTTCTATAGTAAATTATTCAAAAAATAATTTTCAACTGTCGCAAATTTTAATTACGCCAGGGATTGCCTTTTCTATAGTAAATTATTCAAAAAATAATTTTTTACTGTCGAAAATTTTAATTACGCCAGGGATTGCCTTTTCTATAGTAAATTATTCAAAAAATAATTTTTTACTGTCGCAAATTTTAATTACGCCAGGGATTGCCTTTTCTATAGTAAATTATTCAAAAAATAATTTTCTACTGTCGCAAATTTTAAGTGCGCCAGGGATTGCCTTTTCTATAGTAAATTATTCAAAAAATAATTTTTTACTGTCGCAAATTTTAATTACGCCAGGGATTGCCTTTTCTATAGTAAATTATTCAAAAAATAATTTTTTAATGTCGCAAATTTTAATTACGCCAGGGATTGCCTTCTCTATAGTAAATTATTCAAAAAATAATTTTATACTGTCGCAAATTTTAATTACGCCAGGGATTGCCTTTTCTATAGTAAATTATTCAAAAAATAATTTTTTACTGTCGCAAATTTTAAATCCGCCAGGGATTGCCTTTTCTATAGTAAATTATTCAAAAAATAATTTTCAACTGTCGCAAATTTTAATTACGCCAGGGATTGCCTTTTCTATAGTAAATTATTCAAAAAATAATTTTCTACTGTCGCAAATTTTAATTACGCCAGGGATTGCCTTTTCTATAGTAAATTATTCAAAAAATAATTTTTTACTGTCGCAAATTTTAATTACGCCAAGGATTGCCTTTTCTATAGTAAATTATTCAAAAAATAATTTTTTACTGTCGCAAATTTTAATTACGCCAGGGATTGCCTTTTCTATAGTAAATTATTCAAAAAATAATTTTCTACTGTTGCAAATTTTAAGTGCGCCAGGGATTGCCTTTTCTATAGTAAATTATTCAAAAAATAATTTTCTACTGTTGCAAATTTTAAGTGCGCCAGGTATTGCCTTTTCTATAGTAAATTATTCAAAAAATAATTTTTTACTGTCGCAAATTGTAATTGCGCCAGGGATTGCCTTTTCTATAGTAAATTATTCAAAAAATAATTTTTTACTGTCGCAAATTTTAATTACGCCAGGGATTGCCTTTTCTATTGTAAATTATTCAAAAAATAATTTTATACTGTCGCAAATTTTAATTACGCCAGCGATTGCCTTTTCTATAGTAAATTATTCAAAAAATAATTTTTTACTGTCGCAAATTTTAAATACGCCAGGGATTGCCTTTTCTATAGTAAATTATTCAAAAAATAATTTTCTACTGTCGCAAATTTTAATTACGCCAGGGATTTCCTTTTCTATAAAAAATAATTTTATACTGTCGCAAATGTTAATTACGCCAGGGTTTGCCTTTTCTATAGTAAATTATTCAAAAAATAATTTCTTACTATCGCAAGTTTTAATTACGCCAGGGATTGCCTTTTCTATAGTAAATTATTCAAAAAATAATTTTATATTTTCGCAAATTTTAATTACGCCAGGGATTGCCTTTTCTATAGTAAATTATTCAAAAAATAATTTTATACTGTCGCAAATTTTAATTACGCCAGGGATTGCCTTTTCTATAGTAAATTATTCAAAAAATAATTTTTTACTGTCGCAAATTTTAATTGCGCCAGGGATTGCCTTTTCTACAGTAAATTTTGCAAAAAATAATTTTTTACTATCGCAAATTGTAATTGCGCCAGGGATTGCCTTTTCTATAGTAAATTATTCAAAAAATAATTTTCTATTGTCGCAATTTTAATTAAGCCAGGGATTGCCTTTTCTATAGTAAATTATTTAAAAAATAATTTTCTACTGTCGCAAATTTTAATTACGCCAGGGATTGCCTTTTCTATAGTAAATTATTCAAAAAATAATTTTTTACTGTCGCAAATTTTAATTACGCCAGGGATTGCCTTTTCTATAGTAAATTATTCAAAAAATAATTTTTTACTGTCGCAAATTTTAATTACGCCAGGGATTGCCTTTTCTATAGTAAATTATTCAAAAAATAATTTTTTACTGTCGCAAATTTTAATTACGCCAGGGATTGCCTTTTCTATACTAAATTATTCAAAAAATAATTTTCTACTGTCGCAAATTTTAATTACGCCAGGGATTGCCTATTCTATAGTAAATTATTCAAAAAATAATTTTATACTGTCGCAAATTTTAATTACGCCAGGGATTGCCTTTTCTATAGTAAATTATTCAAAAAATAATTTTCTACTGTCGCAAATTTTAATTACGCCAGGGATTGCCTTTTCTATAGTAAATTATTCAAAAAATAATTTTTTACTGTCGCAAATTTTAAGTGCGCCAGGGATTGCCTTTTCTATAGTAAATTATTCAAAAAATTATTTTCTACTGTCGCAAATTGTAATTGCGCCAGGGATTGCCTTTTCTATAGTAAATTATTCAAAAAATAATTTTCTACTGTCGCAAATTTTAAATACGCCAGGGATTGCCTTTTCTATAGTAAATTATTCAAGAAGTAATTTTCAACTGTCGCAAATTTTAATTGCGCCAGGGATTGCCTTTTCTATAGTAAATTATTCAAAAAATAATTTTATACTGTCGCAAATTTTAATTACGCCAGGGATTGCCTTTTCTATAGTAAATTATTCAAAAAATAATTTTTTACTGTCGCAAATTTTAAATACGCCAGGGATTGCCTTTTCTATAGTAAATTTCTCACAAATTAATTTTTGACTGTCGAAAATTATAAATATCCCAGCGATTGCCTTTTCTATAGTAAATTATTCAAAAAATAATTTTATACTGTCGCAAATTTTAAATACGCCAGGGATTGCCTTTTCTATAGTAAATTATTCAAAAAATAATTTTCAACTGTCGCAAATTTTAATTGCGCCAGGGATTGCCTTTTCTATAGTAAATTATTCAAAAAATAATTTTATACTGCCGCAAATTTTAATTACGCCAGGGATTGCCTTTTCTATAGTAAATTATTCAAAAAATAATTTTATACTGTCGCAAATTTTAAATACGCCAGGGATTGCCTTTTCTATAGTAAATTTCTCACAAATTAATTTTTTACTGTCGCAAATTTTAAATATCCCAGGGATTGCCTTTTCTATAGTAAATTATTCAAAAAATAATTTTATACTGTCGCAAATTTTAATTGCGCCAGGGATTGCCTTTTTTATAGTAAATTATTCAAAAAATAATTTTTTACTGTCGCAAATTTCAAATCCGCCAGGGATTGCTTTTTCTATAGTAAATTATTCAAAAAATAATTTTCTACTGTCGCAAATTTTAATTGCGCCAGGGATTGCCTTTTCTATAGTAAATTATTCAAAAAATAATTTTTTACTGTCGCAAATTTTAATTACGCCAGGGATTGCCTTTTCTATAGTAAATTATTCAAAAAATAATTTTTTAATGTCGCAAATTTTAATTACGCCAGGGATTGCCTTCTCTATAGTAAATTATTCAAAAAATAATTTTATACTGTCGCAAATTTTAATTACGCCAGGGATTGCCTTTTCTATAGTAAATTATTCAAAAAATAATTTTTTACTGTCGCAAATTTTAAATCCGCCAGGGATTGCCTTTTCTATAGTAAATTATTCAAAAAATAATTTTCAACTGTCGCAAATTTAAATTACGCCAGGGATTGCCTTTTCTATAGTAAATTATTCAAAAAATAATTTTCTACTGTCGCAAATTTTAATTACGCCAGGGATTGCCTTTTCTATAGTAAATTATTCAAAAAATAATTTTTTACTGTCGCAAATTTTAATTACGCCAAGGATTGCCTTTTCTATAGTAAATTATTCAAAAAATAATTTTTTACTGTCGCAAATTTTAATTACGCCAGGGATTGCCTTTTCTATAGTAAATTATTCAAAAAATAATTTTCTACTGTTGCAAATTTTAAGTGCGCCAGGGATTGCCTTTTCTATAGTAAATTATTCAAAAAATAATTTTCTACTGTTGCAAATTTTAAGTGCGCCAGGGATTGCCTTTTCTATAGTAAATTATTCAAAAAATAATTTTTTACTGTCGCAAATTGTAATTGCGCCAGGGATTGCCTTTTCTATAGTAAATTATTCAAAAAATAATTTTTTACTGTCGCAAATTTTAATTACGCCAGGGATTGCCTTTTCTATTGTAAATTATTCAAAAAATAATTTTATACTGTCGCAAATTTTAATTACGCCAGCGATTGCCTTTTCTATAGTAAATTATTCAAAAAATAATTTTTTACTGTCGCAAATTTTAAATCCGCCAGGGATTGCCTTTTCTATAGTAAATTTCTCACAAATTAATTTTTTACTGTCGCAAATTTTAAATATCCCAGGGATTGCCTTTTCTATAGTAAATTATTCAAAAAATAATTTTATACTGTCGCAAATTTTAAATACGCCAGGGATTGCCTTTTCTATAGTAAATTATTCAAAAAATAATTTTCAACTGTCGCAAATTTTAATTGCGCCAGGGATTGCCATTTCTACAGTAAATTATTCAAAAAATAATTTTATACTGTCGCAAATTTTAATTACGCCAGGGATTGCCTTTTCTATAGTAAATTATTCAAAAAATAATTTTTTACTATCGCAAATTTTAAATACGCCAGGGATTGCCTTTTCTATAGTAAATTTCTCACAAATTAATTTTTTACTGTCGCAAATTTTAAATATCCCAGGGATTGCCTTTTCTATAGTAAATTATTCAAAAAATAATTTTATACTGTCGCAAATTTTAATTGCGCCAGTGATTGCCTTTTCTATAGTAAATTATTCAAAAAATAATTTTTTACTGTCGCAAATTTCAAATCCGCCAGGGATTGCCTTTTCTATAGTAAATTATTCAAAAAATAATTTTCTACTGTCGCAAATTTTAATTGCGCCAAGGATTGCCTTTTCTATAGTAAATTATTCAAAAAATAATTTTATACTGTCGCAAATTTTAATTACGCCAGGGATTGCCTTTTCTATAGTAAATTATTCAAAAAATAATTTTTTACTGTCGCAAATTTTAATTACGCCAGGGATTGCCTTTTCTATAGTAAATTATTCAAAAAATAATTTTTTACTGTCGCAAATTTTAACGACGCCAGGGATTGCCTTTTCTATAGTAAGTTATTGAAAAAATAATTTTCTACTGTCGCAAATTTTAAGTGCGCCAGGCATTGCCTTTTCTATAGTTAATTATTCAAAAAATAATTTTTTAATGTCGCAAATTTCAAATCCGCCAGGGATTGCCTTTTCTATAGTAAATTATTCAAAAAATAATTTCCTACTGTCGCAAATTTTAATTACGCCAAGGATTGCCTTTTCTATAGTAAATTATTCAAAAAATAATTTTTTACTGTCGCAAATTTTAAATATCTCAGGGATTGCCTTTTCTATAGTAAATTTCTCACAAATTAATTTCTTACTGTCGCAAATTTTAAATACGCCAGGGATTGCCTTTTCTATAGCAAATTATTCAAAAAATAATTTTATACTGTCGCAAATTTTAATTGCGCCAGGGATTGCCTTTTCTATAGTAAATTATTCAAAAAATAATTTTTTACTGTCGGAAATTTTAATTACGCCAGGGATTGCCTTTTCTATAGTAAATTATTCAAAAAATAATTTTCAACTGTCGCAAATTTTAATTGCGCCAGGGATTGCCTTTTCTATAGTAAATTATTCAAAAAATAATTTTTTACTGTCGCAAATTTTAATTGCGCCAGTGATTGCCTTTTCTATAGTAAATTATTCAAAAAATAATTTTTTACTGTCGCAAATTTTAAGTGCGCCAGGGATTGCCTTTTCTATAGTAAATTATTCAAAAAATAATTTTTTACTGTCGCAAATTTTAAGTGCGCCAGGGATTGCCTTTTCTATAGTAAATTATTCAAAAAATAATTTTCTACTGTTGCAAATTTTAATTGCGCCAGGGATTGCCTTTTCTATAGTAAATTATTCAAAAAATAATTTTTTACTATCGCAAGTTTTAATTACGCCAGGGATTGCCTTTTCTATAGTAAATTATTCAAAAAATAATTTTTTACTGTCGCAAATTTTAATTACGCCAGGGATTGCCTTTTCTATAGTAAATTATTCAAAAAATAATTTTCAACTGTCGCAAATTTTAAGTGCGCCAGGGATTGCCTTTTCTATAGTAAATTATTCAAAAAATAATTTTCAACTGTCGCAAATTTTAATTACGCCATGGATTGCCTTTTCTATAGTAAATTATTCAAAAAATAATTTTTTACTGTCGCAAATTGTAATTGCGCCAGGGATTGCCTTTTCTGTAGTAAATTATTCAAAAAATAATTTTTTACTGTCGCAAATTTTAAATATCCCAGGGATTGCCTTTTCTATAGTAAATTTCTCACAAATTAATTTCTTACTGTCGCAAATTTTAAATACGGCAGGGATTGCCTTTTCTATAGTAAATTATTCAAAAAATAATTTTATACTGTCGCAAATTTTAATTGCGCCAGGGATTGCCTTTTCTATAGTAAATTATTCAAAAAATAATTTTTTACTGTCGCAAATTTTAATTACGCCAGGGATTGCCTTTTCTATAGTAAATTATTCAAAAAATAATTTTTAACTGTCGCAAATTTTAATTGCGCCAGGGATTGCCTTTTCTATAGTAAATTATTCAAAAAATAATTTTATACTGTCGCAAATTTTAATTACGCCAGGGATTGCCTTTTCTATAGTAAATTATTCAAAAAATAATTTTTTACTGTCGCAAATTTTAAATACGCCAGGGATTGCCTTTTCTATAGTAAATTATTCAAAAAATAATTTTTTAATGTCGCAAATTTCAAATCCGCCAGGGATTGCCTTTTCTATAGTAAATTATTCAAAAAATAATTTTCTACTGTCGCAAATTTTAATTACGCCAGGGATTGCCTTTTCTATAGTAAATTATTCAAAAAATAATTTTTTACTATCGCAAGTTTTAATTACGCCAGGGATTGCCTTTTCTAAAGTAAATTGTTCAAAAAATAATTTTTTACTGTCGCAAATTTTAATTACGCCAGGGATTGCCTTTTCTATAGTAAATTATTCAAAAAATTATTTTCAACTGTCGCAAATTTTAAGTGCGCCAGGGATTGCCTTTTCTATAGTAAATTATTCAAAAAATAATTTTCAAATGTCGCAAATTTTAATAACGGCAGTGATTGCCTTTTCTCTAGTAAATTATTCAAAAAATAATTTTTTACTATCGCAAATTTTAATTGCGCCAGGGATTGCCTTTCTATAGTAAATTATCCAAAAAATAATTTTTTACTGTCGCAAATTTTAAGTGCGCCAGGGATTGCCTTTTCTATAGTAAATTATTCAAAAAATAATTTTTTACTGTCGCAAATTTTAAGTGCGCCAGGGATTGCCTTTTCTATAGTAAATTATTCAAAAAATAATTTTCTACTGTTGCAAATTTTAATTACGGCAGGGATTGCCTTTTCTATAGTAAATTATTCAAAAAATAATTTTATACTGTCGCAAATTTTAATTGCGCCAGGGATTGCCTTTTCTATAGTAAATTATTCAAAAAATAATTTTTTACTGTCGCAAATTTTAATTACGCCAGGGATTGCCTTTTCTATAGTAAATTATTCAAAAAATAATTTTTAACTGTCGCAAATTTTAATTGCGCCAGGGATTGCCTTTTCTATAGTAAATTATTCAAAAAATAATTTTATACTGTCGCAAATTTTAATTGCGCCAGGGATTGCCTTTTCTATAGTAAATTATTCAAAAAATAATTTTTTACTGTCGCAAATTTTAATTACGCCAGGGATTGCCTTTTCTATAGTAAATTATTCAAAAAATAATTTTTAACTGTCGCATATTTTAAATACGCCAGGGATTGCCTTTTCTATAGTAAATTATTCAAAAAATAATTTTATACTGTCGCAAATTTTAATTGCGCCAGGGATTGCCTTTTCTATAGTAAATTATTCAAAAAATAATTTTTTACTGTCGCAAATTTTAAATATCCCAGGGATTGCTTTTTTTATAGTAAATTTCTCACAAATTAATTTCTTACTGTCGCATATTTTAAATACGCCAGGGATTGCCTTTTCTATAGTAAATTATTCAAAAAATAATTTTATACTGTCGCAAATTTTAATTGCGCCAGGGATTGCCTTTTCTATAGTAAATTATTCAAAAAATAATTTTTTACTGTCGCAAATTTTAATTACGCCAGGGATTGCCTTTTCTATAGTAAATTATTCAAAAAATAATTTTCAACTGTCGCAAATTGTAATTGCGCCAGGGATTGCCTTTTCTATAGTAAATTATTCAAAAAATAATTTTTTACTGTCGGAAATTTTAATTGCGCCAGGGATTGCCTTTTCTATAGTAAATTATCCAAAAAATAATTTTTTACTGTCGCAAATTTTTAGTGCGCCAGGGATTGCCTTTTCTATAGTAAATTATTCAAAAAATAATTTTTTACTGTCGCAAATTTTAAGTGCGCCAGGGATTGCCTTTTCTATAGTAAATTATTCAAAAAATAATTTTTTACTGTCGCAAATTTTAAATATCCCAGGGATTGCCTTTTCTATAGTAAATTTCTCACAAATTAATTTTTTACTGTCGCAAATTTTAAATACGCCAGGGATTGCCTTTTCTATAGTAAATTATTCAAAAAATAATTTTTTACTGTCGCAAATTTCAAATTCGCCAGGGATTGCCTTTTCTATAGTCAATTATTCAAAAAATAATTTTCTACTGTCGCAAATTTTAATTACGCCAGGGATTGCCTTTTCTATAGTAAATTATTCAAAAAATAATTTTCAATTGTCGCAAATTTTAATTGCGCCAGGGATTGCCTTTTCTATAGTAAATTATTCAAAAAATAATTTTTTACTGTCGCAAATTTTAATTGCGCCAGGGATTGCCTTTTCTATAGTAAATTATCCAAAAAATAATTTTTTACTGTCGCAAATTTTAAGTGCGCCAGGTATTGCCTTTTCTATAGTAAATTATTCAAAAAATAATTTTTTACTGTCGCAAATTTTAAGTGCGCCAGGGATTGCCTTTTCTATAGTAAATTATTCAAAAAATAATTTTCAACTGTTGCAAATTTTAATTGCGCCAGGGATTGCCTTTTCTATAGTAAATTATTCAAAAATAATTTTTTACTATCGCAAGTTTTAATTATGCCAGGGATTGCCTTTTCTATAGTAAATTATTCAAAAAATAATTTTTTACTGTCGCAAATTTTAATTGCGCCAGGGATTGCCTTTTCTATAGTAAATTATTCAAAAAATAATTTTTTACTGTCGCAAATTTTAAGTGCGCCAGGGATTGCCTTTTCTACAGTAAATTATTCAAAAAATAATTTTTTACTGTCGCAAATTTTAAGTGCGCCAGGGATTGCCTTTTCTATAGTAAATTATTCAAAAAATAATTTTCCACTGTTGCAAATTTTAATTGCGCCAGGGATTGCCTTTTCTATAGTAAATTATTCAAAAAATAATTTTTTACTGTCGCAAATTTAAAATCCGCCAGGGATTGCCTTTTCTATAGTAAATTATTCAAAAAATAATTTTTTACTGTCGCAAATTTTAAATATCCCAGGGATTGCCTTTTCTATAGTAAATTTCTCACAAATTAATTTTTTACTGTCGCAAATTTTAAATACGCCAGGGATTGCCTTTTCTATAGTAAATTATTCAAAAAATAATTTTTTACTGTCGCAAATTTCAAATTCGCCAGGGATTGCCTTTTCTATAGTAAATTATTCAAAAAATAATTTTCTACTGTCGCACATTTTAATTACGCCAGGGATTGCCTTTTCTATAGTAAATTATTCAAAAAATAATTTTTTACTGTCGCATATTTTAAATCCGCCAGGGATTGCCTTTTCTATAGTAAATTTTGCAAAAAAAAATTATTTACTGTCGCAAATTTTAATTGCGCCAGGGATTGCCTTTTCTATAATAAATTATTCAAAAAATAATTTTCTACTGTCGCAAATTTTAATTACGCCAGGGATTGCCTTTTCTATAGTAAATTATTCAAAAAATAATTTTTTACTGTCGCAAATTTTAATTACGCCAGGGATTGCCTTTTCTATAGTAAATTATTCAAAAAATAATTTTCAACTGTCACAAATTTTAAGTGCGCCAGGGACTGCCTTTTCTATAGTAAATTATTCAAAAAATAATTTTTTAATGTCGCAAATTTTAATTACGCCAGGGATTGCCTTTTCTATAGTAAATTATTCAAAAATAATTTTTTACTGTCGCAAATTTCAAATCCGCCAGGGATTGCCTTTTCTATAGTAAATTATTCAAAAAATAATTTTTTACTGTCGCAAATTTTAAATATCCCAGGGATTGCCTTTTCTATAGTAAATTTCTCACAAATTAATTTTTTACTGTCGCAAATTTTAAATACGCCAGGGATTTCCTTTTCTATAGTAAATTATTCAAAAAATAATTTTTTACTGTCGCAAATTTCAAATTCGCCAGGGATTGCCTTTTCTATAGTAAATTATTCAAAAAATAATTTTCTACTGTCGCACATTTTAATTACGCCAGGGATTGCCTTTTCTATAGTAAATTATTCAAAAATAATTTTTTACTGTCGCATATTTTAAATCCGCCAGGGATTGCCTTTTCTATAGTAAATTTTGCAAAAAAAAATTATTTACTGTCGCAAATTTTAATTGCGCCAGGGATTGCCTTTTCTATAATAAATTATTCAAAAAATAATTTTCTACTGTCGCAAATTTTAATTACGCCAGGGATTGCCTTTTCTATAGTAAATTATTCAAAAAATAATTTTTTACTGTCGGAAATTTTAATTACGCCAGGGATTGCCTTTTCTATAGTAAATTATTCAAAAAATAATTTCTTACTGTCGCAAATTTTATATACGCCAGGGATTGCCTTTTCTATAGTAAATTATTCAAAAAATAAAAAAATAATTTTCTACTGTCGCAAATTTTAATTAGGCCAGGGATTGCCTTTTTTATAGTAAATTATTCAAAAAATAATTTTTTACTGTCGCAAATTTTAATTACGCCAGGGATTGCCTTTTCTATAGTAAATTATTCAAAAAATAATTTTCAACTGTCGCAAATTTTAAGTGCGCCAGGGACTGCCTTTTCTATAGTAAATTATTCAAAAAATAATTTTTTAATGTCGCAAATTTTAATTACGCCAGGGAATGCCTTTTCTATAGTAAATTATTCAAAAAATAATTTTTTACTGTCGCAAATTTTTACTATCCCAGGGATTGCCTTTTCTATAGTAAATTATTCAAAAAATAGTTTTATACTGTCGCAAATTTTAATTGCGCCAGGGATTGCCTTTTCTATAGTAAATTATTCAAAAAATAATTTTTTACTGTCGCAAATTTTAATTACGCCAGGGATTGACTTTTCTATAGTAAATTATTAAAAAAATAATTTTATACTGTCGCAAATTTTAATTGCGCCAGGGATTGCCTTTTCTATAGTAAATTATTCAAAAAATAATTTTTTACTGTCGCAAATTTTAATTACGCCAGGGATTGCCTTTTCTATAGTAAATTATTCAAAAATAATTTTCAACTGTCGCAAATTTTAATTGCGCCAGGGATTGCCTTTTCTATAGTAAATTATTCAAAAAATAATTTTTTACTGTCGCAAATATTAATTGCGCCAGGGATTGCCTTTTCTATAGTAAATTATTCAGAAAATAATTTTTTACTGTCGCAAATTTTAAATCCGCCAGGGATTGCCTTTTCTATAGTAAATTATTCAAATAATAATTTTTTACTGTCGCAAATTTTAATTGCGCCAGGGATTGCCTTTTCTGTAGTAAATTATTCAAAAAATAATTTTTTACTGTCGCAAATTTTAAGTGCGCCAGGGATTGCCTATTCTATAGTAAATTTTGCAAAAAATAATATTTTACTGTCGCAAATTTTAATTGCGCCAGGGATTGCCTTTTCTACAGTAAATTATTCAAAAAATAATTTTTTACTGTCGCATATTTTAATTGCGCCAGGGATTGCCTTTTCTATAGTAAACTTTTCAAAAAATAATTTTCTACTGTCGCAAATTTTAATTACGCCAGGGATTGCCTTTTCTATAGTAAATTATTCAAAAAATAATTTTTTACTGTCGCAAATTTTAATTACGCCAGGGATTGCCTTTTCTATAGTAAATTATTCAAAAAATAATTTTATACTGTCGCAAATTTTAATTACGCCAGGGATTGCCTTTTCTATAGTAAATTATTCAAAAAATAATTTTCTACTGTCGCAAATTTTAATTACGCCAGGGATTGCCTTTTCTATAGTAAATTATTCAAAAAATAATTTTCTACTGTCGCAAATTTTAATTACGCCAGGGATTGCCTTTTCTATAGTAAATTATTCAAAAAATAATTTTATACTGTCGCAAATTTTAATTACGCCAGGGATTGCCTTTTCTATAGTAAATTATTCAAAAAATAATTTTCTACTGTCGCAAATTTTAATTACGCCAGGGATTGCCTTTTCTATAGTAAATTATTCAAAAAATAATTTTCTACTGTCGCAAATTTTAATTACGCCAGGGATTGCCTTTTCTATAGTAAATTATTCAAAAAATAATTTTCTACTGTCGCAAATTTTAATTGCGCCAGGGATTGCCTTTTCTATAGTAAATTATTCAAAAAATAATTTTATACTGTGGCAAATTTTAATTAAGCCAGGGATTGCCTTTTCTATAGTAAATTATTCAAAAACTAATTTTCTACTGTCGCAAATTTTAAATACCCCAGGTATTGCCTTTTCTACAGTAAATTTTGCAAAAAATAATTTTTTACTGTCGCAAATTTCAAATCCGCCAGGGATTGCCTTTTCTACAGTAAATTTTGCAAAAAATAATTTTTTACTGTTGTAAATTTTAATTGCGCCAGGGATTGCCTTTTATGTAGTAAATTATTCAAAAAATAATTTTATACTGTCGCAAATTTTAATTACCCCTGGGATTGCCTTTTCTATAGTAAATTATTCAAAAAATAATTTTATACTGTCGCATATTTTAATTACGCCAGGGATTGCCTTTTCTATAGTAAATTATTCAAAAAATAATTTCTTACTGTCGCAAATTTTAAATACGCCAGGGATTGCCTTTTCTATAGTAAATTATTCAAAAAATAATTTTTTACTGTCGCAAATTTTAATTACGCCACGGATTGGCTTTTCTACAGTAAATTATTCAAAAAATAATTTTTTACTGTCGCAAATTTTAATTGCGCCAGGGATTGCCTTTTCTGTAGTAAACTTTTCAAAAAATAATTTTCTACTGTCGCAAATTTTAATTACGCCAGGGATTGCCTTTTCTATAGTAAATTATTCAAAATATAATTTTTTACTGTCGCAAATTTTAATTACGCCAGGGATTGCCTTTTCTATAGTAAATTATTCAAAAAATAATTTTATACTGTCGCAAATTTTAATTACGCCAGGGATTGCCTTTTCTATAGTATATTATTCAAAAAATAATTTTCTACTGTCGCAAATTTTAATTACGCCAGGGATTGCCTTTTCTATAGTAAATTATTCAAAAAATAATTTTCTACTGTCGCAAATTTTAATTTCGTCAGGGATTGCCTTTTCTATAGTAAATTATTCAAAAAATAATTTTATACTGTCGCAAATTTTAATTACGCCAGGGATTGCCTTTTCTATAGTAAATTATTCAAAAAATAATTTTCTACTGTCGCAAATTTTAATTACGCCAGGGATTGCCTTTTCTATAGTAAATTATTCAAAAAATAATTTTCTACTGTCGCAAATTTTAATTACGCCAGGGATTGCCTTTTCTATAGTAAATTATTCAAAAAATAATTTTCTACTGTCGCAAATTTTAATTGCGCCAGGGATTGCCTTTTCTATAGTAAATTATTCAAAAAATAATTTTATACTGTGGCAAATTTTAATTACGCCAGGGATTGCCTTTTCTATAGTAAATTATTCAAAAAATAATTTTCTACTGTCGCAAATTTTAAATACCCCAGGGATTGCCTTTTCTACAGTAAATTTTGCAAAAAATAATTTTTTACTGTCGCAAATTTCAAATCCGCCAGGGATTGCCTTTTCTACAGTAAATTTTGCAAAAAATAATTTTTTACTGTTGTAAATTTTAATTGCGCCAGGGATTGCCTTTTATGTACTAAATTATTCAAAAAATAATTTTATACTGTCGCAAATTTTAATTACGCCTGGGATTGCCTTTTCTATAGTAAATTATTCAAAAAATAATTTTATACTGTCGCAAATTTTAATTACGCCAGGGATTGCCTTTTCTATAGTAAATTATTCAAAAAATAATTTCTTACTGTCGCAAATTTTAAATACGCCAGGGATTGCCTTTTCTATAGTAAATTATTCAAAAAATAATTTTCTACTGTCGCAAATTTTAATTACGCCACGGATTGCCTTTTCTATAGTAAATTATTCAAAAAATAATTTTCAACTGTCGCAAATTTTAATTACGCCACGGATTGCCTTTTCTATAGTAAATTATTCAAAAAATAATTTTATACTGTCGCAAATTTTAAGTGCGCCAGGGATTGCCTTTTCTATAGTAAATTATTCAAAAAATAATTTCTTACTGTAGCAAATTTTAAATACGCCAGGGATTGCCTTTTCTATAGTAAATTATTCAAAAAATAATTTTCAACTGTCGCAAATTTTAATTGCGCAAGGGATTGCCTTTTCTATAGTAAATTATTCAAAAAATAATTTTATACTGTCGCAAATTTTAATTACGCCAGGGATTGCCTTTTCTATAGTAAATTATTCAAGAAATAATTTTCAACTGTCGCAAATTTTAATTACGCCAGGGATTGCCTTTTCTATAGTAAATTATTCAAAAAATAATTTTTTACTGTCGCAAATTGTAATTGCGCCAGGGATTGCCTTTTCTATAGTAAACTATTCAAAAAATAATTTCTTACTGTCGCAAATTTTAAATACGCCAGGGATTGCCTTTTCTATAGTAAATTATTCAAAAAATAATTTTATACTGTCGCAAATTTTAAGTGCGCCAGGGATTGCCTTTTCTATAGTAAATTATTCAAAAAATAATTTTTTACTGTCGCAAATTTTAAATATCCCAGGGATTGCCTTTTCTATAGTAAATTATTCAAAAAATAATTTTTTACTGTCGCAAATTTTAAATATCCCAGGGATTGCCTTTTCTATAGTAAATTTCTCACAAATTAATTTTTTACTGTCGCAAATTTTAATTACGCCAGGGATTGCCTTTTCTATAGTAAATTATTCAAAAAACAATTTTTTACTGTCGCAAATTGTAATTGCGCCAGGGATTGCCTTTTCTATAGTAAATTATTCAAAAAATAATTTTTTACTGTCGCAAATTTTAAATATCCCAGGGATTGCCTTTTCTATAGTAAATTATTCAAAAAATAATTTTTTAATGTCGCAAATTTTAATTGCGCCAGGGATTGCCTTTTCTATAGTAAATTATTCAAAAAATAATTTTTTACTCTCGCAAATTTTAAGTGCGCCAGGGTTTGCCTTTTCTATAGTAAATTTTGCAAAAAATAATTTTTTACTGTCGCAAATTTTAATTACGCCAGGGATTGCCTTTTCTATAGTAAATTATTCAAAAAATAATTTTTTACTGTCGCAAATTTTAATTGCGCCAGGGATTGCCTTTTCTATAGTAAACTTTTCAAAAAATAATTTTCTACTGTCGCAAATTTTAATTACGCCAGGGATTGCCTTTTCTATAGTAAATTATTCAAAAAATATTTTTTTACTGTCGCAAATTTTAATTACGCCAGGGATTGCCTTTTCTATAGTAAATTATTCAAAAAATAATTTTATACTGTCGCAAATTTTAATTACGCCAGGGATTGCCTTTTCTATAGTAAATTATTCAAAAAATAATTTTCTACTGTCGCAAATTTTAATTACGCCAGGGATTGCCTTTTCTATAGTAAATTATTCAAAAAATAATTTTATACTGTCGCAAATTTTAATTACGCCAGAGATTGCCTTTTCTATAGTAAATTATTCAAAAAATAATTTTCTACTGTCGCAAATTTTAATTACGCCAGGGATTGCCTTTTCTATAGTAAATTATTCAAAAAATAATTTTCTACTGTCGCAAATTTTAATTGCGCCAGGGATTGCCTTTTCTATAGTAAATTATTCAAAAAATAATTTTATACTGTGGCTAATTTTAATTACGCCAGGGATTGCCTTTTCTATAGTAAATTATTCAAAAAATAATTTTCTACTGTCGCAAATTTTAAATACCCCAGGGATTGCCTTTTCTACAGTAAATTTTGCAAAAAATAATTTTTTACTGTTGCAAATTTCAAATCCGCCAGGGATTGCCTTTTCTACAGTAAATTTTGCAAAAAATAATTTTTTACTGTTGCAAATTTTAATTGCGCCAGGGATTGCCTTTTATGTAGTAAATTATTCAAAAAATAATTTTATACTGTCGCAAATTTTAATTACGCCTGTGATTGCCTTTTCTATAGTAAATTATTCAAAAAATAATTTTATACTGTCGCAAATTTTAATTACGCCAGGGATTGCCTTTTCTATAGTAAATTATTCAAAAAATAATTTCTTACTGTCGCAAATTTTAAATACGCCAGGGATTGCCTTTTCTATAGTAAATTATTCAAAAAATAATTTTCTACTGTCGCAAATTTTAATTACGCCACGGATTGCCTTTTCTATAGTAAATTATTCAAAAAATAATTTTCAACTGTCGCAAATTTTAATTACGCCAGGGATTGCCTTTTCTATAGTAAATTATTCAAAAAATAATTTTATACTGTCGCAAATTTTAAGTGCGCCAGGGATTGCCTTTTCTATAGTAAATTATTCAAAAAATAATTTCTTACTGTAGCAAATTTTAAATACGCCAGGGATTGCCTTTTCTATAGTTAATTATTCAAAAAATAATTTTCAACTGTCGCAAATTTTAATTGCGCAAGGGATTGCCTTTTCTATAGTAAATTATTCAAAAAATAATTTTATACTGTCACAAATTTTAATTACGCCAGGGATTGCCTTTTCTATAGTAAATTATTCAAGAAATAATTTTCAACTGTCGCAAATTTTAATTACGCCAGGGATTGCCTTTTCTATAGTAAATTATTCAAAAAATAATTTTTTACTGTCGCAAATTGTAATTGCGCCAGGGATTGCCTTTTCTATAGTAAATTATTCAAAAAATAATTTCTTACTGTCGCAAATTTTAAATACGCCAGGGATTGCCTTTTCTATAGTAAATTATTCAAAAAATAATTTTATACTGTCGCAAATTTTAAGTGCGCCAGGGATTGCCTTTTCTATAGTAAATTATTCAAAAAATAATTTTTTACTGTCGCAAATTTTAAATATCCCAGGGATTGCCTTTTCTATAGTAAATTATTCAAAAAATAATTTTTTACTGTCGCAAATTTTAAATATCCCAGGGATTGACTTTTCTATAGTAAATTTCTCACAAATTAATTTTTTACTGTCGCAAATTTTAATTACGCCAGGGATTGCCTTTTCTATAGTAAATTATTCAAAAAATAATTTTTTACTGTCGCAAATTTTAATTACGCCAGGGATTGCCTTTTCTAAAGTAAATTATTCAAAAAATAATTTTCCACTGTCGCAAATTTTAATTACGCCAGGGATTGCCTTTTCTATAGTAAATTTTGCAAAAAATAATTTTTTACTGTCGCAAATTTTAATTACGCCAGGGATTGCCTTTTCTACAGTAAATTTTTCAAAATATTAATTTTTTACTGTCGCAAATTTTAAATACGCCAGGGATTGCCTTTTCTATAGTAAATTATTCAAAAAATAATTTTCTACTGTCGCAAATTTTAATTACGCCAGGGATTGCCTTTTCTACAGTAAATTATTCAAAAAATAATTTTCAACTGTCGCAAATTTTAATTACGCCAGGGATTGCCTTTTCTATAGTAAATTATTTAAAAAAATAATTTTATACTGTCGCAAATTTTAATTACGCCAGGGATTGCCTTTTCTATAGTAAATTATTCAAAAAATAATTTTTTACTGTCGCAAATTGTAATTGCGCCAGGGATTGCCTTTTCTATAGTAAATTATTCAAAAAATAATTTTTTACTGTCGCAAATTTTAAATATCCCAGGGATTGCCTTTTCTATAGTAAATTATTCAAAAAATATTTTTTTACTGTCGCAAATTTTAATTACGCCAGGGATTGCCTTTTCTATAGTAAATTATTCAAAAATTAATTTTCTACTGTCGCAAATTTTAATTGCGCCAGGGATTGCCTTTTCTATAGTAAATTATTCAAAAAATAATTTTCAACTGTCGCAAATTTTAATTACGCCAGGGATTGCCTTTTCTATAGTAAATTATTCAAAAAATAATTTTTACTGTCGCAAATTTTAAATATCCCAGGGATTGCCTTTTCTATAGTAAATTATTCAAAAAATAATTTTTTACTGTCGCAAATTTTAATTACGCCAGGGATTGCCTTTTCTATAGTAAATTATTCAAAAAATAATTTTCAACTGTCGCAAATTTTAATTACGCCAGGGATTGCCTTTTCTATAGTAAATTATTCAAAAAATAATTTTCAACTGTCGCAAATTTTAATTACGCCAGGGATTGCCTTTTCTATAGTAAATTATTCAAAAAATAATTTTCAACTGTCGCAAATTTTAATTACGCCAGGGATTGCCTTTCCTATAGTAAATTATTCAAAAAATAATTTTATACTGTCGCAAATTTTAATTACGCCAGGGATTGCCTTTTCCATAGTAAATTATTCAAAAAATAATTTTCTACTGTCGCAAATTTTAATCACGCCAGGGATTGCCTTTTCTATAGTAAATTATTCAAAAAATAATTTTCTACTGTCGCAAATTTTAATGGCGCCAGGGATTGCCTTTTCTATAGTAAATTATTCAAAAAATAATTTTCTACTGTCGCAAATTTTAATTACGCCAGGGATTGCCTTTTCTATAGTAAATTATTCAAAAAATAATTTTATACTGTCGCAAATTTTAAGTGCGCCAGGGATTGCCTTTTCTATAGTAAATTATTCAAACAATAATTTTCTACTGTCGCAAATTTTAATTACGCCAGGGATTGCCTTTTCTATAGTAAATTATTCAAAAAATAATTTTATACTGTCGCAAATTTTAATTACGCCAGGGATTGCCTTTTCTATAGTAAATTATTCAAAAAATAATTTTTTACTGTCGCAAATTTTAATTGCGCCAGGGATTGCCTTTTCTATAGTAAATTATTCAAAAAATAATTTTTTACTGTCGCAAATTTTAATTGCGCCAGGGATTGCCTTTTCTATAGTAAATTATTCAAAAATTAATTTCTTACTGTCGCAAATTTTAAATACGCAAGGGATTGCCTTTTCTATAGTAAATTATTCAAAAAATAATTTTCAACTGTCGCAAATTTTAATTGCGCCAGGGATTGCCTTTTCTATAGTAAATTATTCAAAAATAATTTTCTACTGTCGCAAATTTTAATTACGCCAGGGATTGCCTTTTCTATAGTAAATTATTCAAAAAATAATTTTTTACTGTCGCAAATTTTAATTACGCCAGGGATTGCCTTTTCTATAGTAAATTAATCAAAAAATAATTTTATACTGTCGCAAATTTTAATTACGCCAGGGATTGCCTTTTCTATAGTAAATTATTCAAAAAATAATTTTCAACTGTCGCAAATTTTAATTACGCCAGGGATTGCCTTTTCTATAGTAAATTATTCAAAAAATAATTTTCAACTGTCGCAAATTTTAATTACGCCAGGGATTGCCTTTTCTATAGTAAATTATTCAAAAAATAATTTTCAACTGTCGCAAATTTTAATTAGGCCAGGGATTGCCTTTCCTATAGTAAATTATTCAAAAAATAATTTTATACTGTCGCAAATTTTAATTACGCCAGGGATTGCCTTTTCCATAGTAAATTATTCAAAAAATAATTTTCTACTGTCGCAAATTTTAATCACGCCAGGGATTGCCTTTTCTATAGTAAATTATTCAAAAAATAATTTTCTACTGTCGCAAATTTTAATAGCGCCAGGGATTGCCTTTTCTATAGTAAATTATTCAAAAAATAATTTTCTATTGTCGCAAATTTTAATTACGCCAGGGATTGCCTTTTCTATAGTAAACTTTTCAAAAAATAATTTTCTACTGTCGCAAATTTTAATTACGCCAGGGATTGCCTTTTCTATAGTAAATTATTCAAAAAATATTTTTTTACTGTCGCAAATTTTAATTACGCCAGGGATTGCCTTTTCTATAGTAAATTATTCAAAAAATAATTTTATACTGTCGCAAATTTTAATTACGCCAGGGATTGCCTTTTCTATAGTAAATTATTCAAAAAATAATTTTCTACTGTCGCAAATTTTAATTACGCCAGGGATTGCCTTTTCTATAGTAAATTATTCAAAAAATAATTTTCTACTGTCGCAAATTTTAATTACGCAGAGATTGCCTTTTCTATAGTAAATTATTCAAAAAATAATTTTCTACTGTCGCAAATTTTAATTACGCCAGGGATTGCCTTTTCTATATTAAATTATTCAAAAAATAATTTTCTACTGTCGCAAATTTTAATTGCGCCAGGGATTGCCTTTTCTATAGTAAATTATTCAAAAAATAATTTTATACTGTGGCAAATTTTAATTACGCCAGGGATTGCCTTTTCTATAGTAAATTATTCAAAAAATAATTTTCTACTGTCGCAAATTTTAAATACCCCAGGGATTGCCTTTTCTACAGTAAATTTTGCAAAAAATAATTTTTTACTGTTGCAAATTTCAAAATCCGCCAGGGATTGCCTTTTCTACAGTAAATTTTGCAAAAAATAATTTTTTACTGTTGCAAATTTTAATTGCGCCAGGGATTGCCTTTTATGTAGTAAATTATTCAAAAAATAATTTTATACTGTCGCAAATTTTAATTACGCCTGTGATTGCCTTTTCTATAGTAAATTATTCAAAAAATAATTTTATACTGTCGCAAATTTTAATTACGCCAGGGATTGCCTTTTCTATAGTAAATTATTCAAAAAATAATTTCTTACTGTCGCAAATTTTAAATACGCCAGGGATTGCCTTTTCTATAGTAAATTATTCAAAAAAATAATTTTCTACTGTCGCAAATTTTAATTACGCCACGGATTGCCTTTTCTATAGTAAATTATTCAAAAAATAATTTTCAACTGTCGCAAATTTTAATTACGCCAGGGATTGCCTTTTCTATAGTAAATTATTCAAAAAATAATTTTATACTGTCGCAAATTGTTAAGTGCGCCAGGGATTGCCTTTTCTATAGTAAATTATTCAAAAAATAATTTCTTACTGTAGCAAATTTTAAATACGCCAGGGATTGCCTTTTCTATAGTTAATTATTCAAAAAATAATTTTCAACTGTCGCAAATTTTAATTGCGCAAGGGATTGCCTTTTCTATAGTAAATTATTCAAAAAATAATTTTATACTGTCACAAATTTTAATTACGCCAGGGATTGCCTTTTCTATAGTAAATTATTCAAGAAATAATTTTCAACTGTCGCAAATTTTAATTACGCCAGGGATTGCCTTTTCTATAGTAAATTATTCAAAAAATAATTTTTTACTGTCGCAAATTGTAATTGCGCCAGGGATTGCCTTTTCTATAGTAAATTATTCAAAAAATAATTTCTTACTGTCGCAAATTTTAAATACGCCAGGGATTGCCTTTTCTATAGTAAATTATTCAAAAAATAATTTTATACTGTCGCAAATTTTAAGTGCGCCAGGGATTGCCTTTTCTATAGTAAATTATTCAAAAAATAATTTTTTACTGTCGCAAATTTTAAATATCCCAGGGATTGCCTTTTCTATAGTAAATTATTCAAAAAATAATTTTTTACTGTCGCAAATTTTAAATATCCCAGGGATTGACTTTTCTATAGTAAATTTCTCACAAATTAATTTTTTACTGTCGCAAATTTTAATTACGCCAGGGCTTGCCTTTTCTATAGTAAATTATTCAAAAAATAATTTTTTACTGTCGCAAATTTTAATTACGCCAGGGATTGCCTTTTCTAAAGTAAATTATTCAAAAAATAATTTTCCACTGTCGCAAATTTTAATTACGCCAGGGATTGCCTTTTCTATAGTAAATTTTGCAAAAAATAATTTTTTACTGTCGCAAATTTTAATTACGCCAGGGATTGCCTTTTCTACAGTAAATTTTTCAAAATATTAATTTTTTACTGTCGCAAATTTTAAATACGCCAGGGATTGCCTTTTCTATAGTAAATTATTCAAAAAATAATTTTCTACTGTCGCAAATTTTAATTACGCCAGGGATTGCCTTTTCTATAGTAAATTATTCAAAAAATAATTTTCAACTGTCGCAAATTTTAATTACGCCAGGGATTGCCTTTTCTATAGTAAATTATTTAAAAAAATAATTTTATACTGTCGCAAATTTTAATTACGCCAGGGATTGCCTTTTCTATAGTAAATTATTCAAAAAATAATTTTTTACTGTCGCAAATTGTAATTGCGCCAGGGATTGCCTTTTCTATAGTAAATTATTCAAAAAATAATTTTTTACTGTCGCAAATTTTAAATATCCCAGGGATTGCCTTTTCTATAGTAAATTATTCAAAAAATATTTTTTTACTGTCGCAAATTTTAATTACGCCAGGGATTGCCTTTTCTATAGTAAATTATTCAAAAATTAATTTTCTACTGTCGCAAATTTTAATTGCGCCAGGGATTGCCTTTTCTATAGTAAATTATTCAAAAAATAATTTTCAACTGTCGCAAATTTTAATTACGCCAGGGATTGCCTTTTCTATAGTAAATTATTCAAAAAATAATTTTTACTGTCGCAAATTTTAAATATCCCAGGGATTGCCTTTTCTATAGTAAATTATTCAAAAAATAATTTTTTACTGTCGCAAATTTTAATTACGCCAGGGATTGCCTTTTCTATAGTAAATTATTCAAAAAATAATTTTCAACTGTCGCAAATTTTAATTACGCCAGGGATTGCCTTTTCTATAGTAAATTATTCAAAAAATAATTTTCAACTGTCGCAAATTTTAATTACGCCAGGGATTGCCTTTTCTATAGTAAATTATTCAAAAAATAATTTTCAACTGTCGCAAATTTTAATTACGCCAGGGATTGCCTTTCCTATAGTAAATTATTCAAAAAATAATTTTATACTGTCGCAAATTTTAATTACGCCAGGGATTGCCTTTTCCATAGTAAATTATTCAAAAAATAATTTTCTACTGTCGCAAATTTTAATCACGCCAGGGATTGCCTTTTCTATAGTAAATTATTCAAAAAATAATTTTCTACTGTCGCAAATTTTAATAGCGCCAGGGATTGCCTTTTCTATAGTAAATTATTCAAAAAATAATTTTCTACTGTCGCAAATTTTAATTACGCCAGGGATTGCCTTTTCTATAGTAAATTATTCAAAAAATAATTTTATACTGTCGCAAATTTTAAGTGCGCCAGGGATTGCCTTTTCTATAGTAAATTATTCAAACAATAATTTTCTACTGTCGCAAATTTTAATTACGCCAGGGATTGCCTTTTCTATAGTAAATTATTCAAAAAATAATTTTATACTGTCGCAAATTTTAATTACGCCAGGGATTGCCTTTTCTATAGTAAATTATTCAAAAAATAATTTTTTACTGTCGCAAATTTTAATTGCGCCAGGGATTGCCTTTTCTATAGTAAATTATTCAAAAAATAATTTTTTACTGTCGCAAATTTTAATTGCGCCAGGGATTGCCTTTTCTATAGTAAATTATTCAAAAATTAATTTCTTACTGTCGCAAATTTTAAATACGCAAGGGATTGCCTTTTCTATAGTAAATTATTCAAAAAATAATTTTCAACTGTCGCAAATTTTAATTGCGCCAGGGATTGCCTTTTCTATAGTAAATTATTCAAAAATAATTTTCTACTGTCGCAAATTTTAATTACGCCAGGGATTGCCTTTTCTATAGTAAATTATTCAAAAAATAATTTTTTACTGTCGCAAATTTTAATTACGCCAGGGATTGCCTTTTCTATAGTAAATTAATCAAAAAATAATTTTATACTGTCGCAAATTTTAATTACGCCAGGGATTGCCTTTTCTATAGTAAATTATTCAAAAAATAATTTTCTACTGTCGCAAATTTTAATTACGCCGGGGATTGCCTTTTCTATAGTAAAATATTCAAAAAATAATTTTCTACTGTCGCAAATTTTAATTACGCCAGGGATTGCCTTTTCTATAGTAAATTATTCAAAAAATAATTTTTTACTGTCGCAAATTTTAAGTGCGCCAGTGATTGCCTTTTCTATAGTAAATTATTCAAAAATTAATTTCTTACTGTCGCAAATTTTAATTACTCCAGGGATTGCCTTTTCTATAGTAAATTATTCAAAAAATAATTTTTTACTGTCGCAAATTTTAATTACGCCAGGGATTGCCTTTTCTATAGTAAATTATTCAAAAAATAATTTTTTACTGTCGCAAATTTTAATTACGCCAGGGATTGCCTTTTCTATAGTAAATTATTCAAAAAATAATTTTTTACTGTCGCAAATTTTAATTACGCCAGGGATTGCCTTTTCTATAGTAAATTATTCAAAAAATAATTTCTTACTGTCGCAAATTTTAATTACGCCAGGGATTGCCTTTTCTATAGTCAATTATTCAAAAAATAATTTTTTACTGTCGCAAATTTTAATTACGCCAGGGATTGCCTTTTCTATAGTAAATTATTCAAAAAATAATTTTCAACTGTCGCAAATTTTAATTACGCCAGGGATTGCCTTTTCTATAGTAAATTATTCAAAAAATAATTTTCTACTGTCGCAAATTTTAATTACGCCAGGGATTGCCTTTTCTATAGTAAATTATTCAAAAAATAATTTTTTACTGTCGCAAATTTTAATTACGCCAGGGATTGCCTTTTCTATAGTAGATTATTCAAAAAATAATTTTTTACTGTCGCAAATTTTAATTACGCCAGGGATTGCCTTTTCTATAGTAAATTATTCAAAAAATAATTTTCAACTGTCGCAAATTTTAATTACGCCAGGGATTGCCTTTTCTATAGTAAATTATTCAAAAAATCATTTTTTACTGTCGCAAATTTCAAATCCGCCAGGGATTGCCTTTTCTACAGTAAATTTTGCAAAAAATAATTTTTTATTGTTGCAAATTTTAATTGCGCCAGGGATTGCCTTTTCTATAGTAAATTATTCAAAAAATAATTTTCAACTGTCGCAAATTTTAATTACGCCAGGGATTGCCTTTCTATAGTAAATTATTCAGAAAATAATTTTTTACTGTCGCAAATTTTAAGTGCGCCAGGGATTGCCTTTTCTATAGTAAATTATTCAAAAATTAATTTCTTACTGTCGCAAATTTCAATTACTCCAGGGATTGCCTTTTCTATAGTAAATTATTCAAAAAATAATTTTTTACTGTCGCAAATTTTAATTACACCAGGGATTGCCTTTTCTATAGTAAATTATTCAAAAAATAATTTTCAACTGTCGCAAATTTTAATTAAGCCAGGGATTGCCTTTTCTATAGTAAATTATTCAAAAAATAATTTTCTACTGTCGCAAATTTTAATTACGCCAGGGATTGCCTTTTCTATAGTAAATTATTCAAAAAATAATTTTTTACTGTCGCAAATTTTAATTACGCCAGGGATTGCCTTTTCTATAGTAAATTATTCAAAAAATAATTTTTTACTGTCGCAAATTTTAATTACGCCAGGGATTGCCCTATAGTAAATTATTCAAAAAATAATTTTCAACTGTCGCAAATTTTAATTACGCCAGGGATTGCCTTTTCTATAGTAAATTATTCAAAAAATAATTTTATACTGTCGCAAATTTTAAGTGCGCCAAGGATTGCCTTTTCTATAGTAAATTATTCAAAAAATAATTTTCAACTGTCGCAAATTTTAATTACGCCAGGGATTGCCTTTTCTATAGTAAATTATTCAAAAAATAATTTTTTACTGTCGCAAATTTTAATTGCGCCAGGGATTGCCTTTTCTATAGTAAATTATTCAAAAAATAATTTTATACTGTCGCAAATTTTAATTACGCCAGGGATTGCCTTTTCTATAGTAAATTATTCAAAAAATAATTTTTTACTGTCGCAAATTTTAATTACGCCAGGGATTGCCTTTTCTATAGTAAACTATTCAAAAAATAATTTTATACTGTGGCAAATTTTAATTACGCCAGGGATTGCCTTTTCTATAGTAAATTATTCAAAAAATAATTTTATACTGTCCAAATTTTAATTGCGCCAGGGATTGCCTTTTCTATAGTAAATTATTCAAAAAATAATATTTTACTGTCGCAAATTTTAATTGCGCCAGGGATTGCCTTTTCTATAGTAAATTTTGCAAAAAATAATTTTTTACTGTCGCAAATTTCAAATCCGCCAGGGACTGCCTTTTCTACAGTAAATTTTGCAAAAAAATAATTTTTTACTGTTGCAAATTTTAATTGCGCCAGGGAGTGCCTCTTCTATAGTAAATTATTCAAAAAATAATTTTATACTGTCGCAAATTTTAATTACGCCAGGGATTGCCTTTTCTATAGTAAATTATTCAAAAAATAGTTTTATACTGTCGCAAATTTTAATTATGCCAGGGATTGCCTTTTCTATAGTAAATTATTCAAAAAATAATTTCTTACTGTCGCAAATTTTAAATACGCCAGGGATTGCATTTTCTATAGTAAATTTCTCACAAATTAATTTTTTACTGTCGCAAATTTTAAGTGCGCCAGGGATTGCCTTTTCTATAGTAAATTATTCACAAATTAATTTTTTACTGTCGCAAATTTTAAGTGCGCCAGGGATTTCCTTTTCTATAGTAAATTATTCAAAAAATAATTTTTTACTGTCGCAAATTTTAATTACGCCAGGGATTGCCTTTTCTATAGTAAACTTTTCAAAAAATAATTTTCTACTGTCGCAAATTTTAAGTGCGCCAGGGATTGCCTTTTCTATAGTAAATTATTCAAAAAATAATTTCTTACTGTAGCAAATTTTAAATACGCCAGGGATTGCCTTTTCTATAGTAAATTATTCAAAAAATAATTTTCAACTGTCGCAAATTTTAATTGCGCAAGGGATTGCCTTTTCTATAGTAAATTATTCAAAAAATAATTTTATACTGTCGCAAATTTTAATTACGCCAGGGATTGCCTTATCTATAGTAAATTATTCAAGAAATAATTTTCAACTGTCGCAAATTTTAATTACGCCAGGGATTGCCTTTTCTATAGTAAATTATTCAAAAAATAATTTTTTACTGTCGCAAATTGTAATTGCGCCAGGGATTGCCTTTTCTATAGTAAATTATTCAAAAAATAATTTCTTACTGTCGCAAATTTTAAATACGCCAGGGATTGCCTTTTCTATAGTAAATTATTCAAAAAATAATTTTATACTGTCGCAAATTTTAAGTGCGCCAGGGATTGCCTTTTCTATAGTAAATTATTCAAAAAATAATTTTTTACTGTCGCAAATTTTAAATATCCCAGGGATTGCCTTTTCTATAGTAAATTATTCAAAAAAAAATTTTTTACTGTCGCAAATTTTAAATATCCCAGGGATTGCCTTTTCTATAGTAAATTTCTCACAAATTAATTTTTTACTGTCGCAAATTTTAATTACGCCAGGGATTGCCTTTTCTATAGTAAATTATTCAAAAAATAATTTTTTACTGTCGCAAATTTTAATTACGCCAGGGATTGCCTTTTCTAAAGTAAATTATTCAAAAAATAATTTTCCACTGTCGCAAATTTTAATTACGCCAGGGATTGCCTTTTCTATAGTAAATTATTCAAAAAATAACTTTATACTGTCGCAAATTTTAAGTGCGCCAGGGATTGCCTTTTCTATAGTAAATTATTCAAAAAATAATTTTTTACTGTCGCAAATTTTAAATATCCCAGGGATTGCCTTTTCTATAGTAAATTATTCAAAAAATAATTTTTTACTGTCGCAAATTTTAATTGCGCCAGGGATTGCCTTTTCTATAGTAAATTATTCAAAAAATAATTTTTTACTGTCGCAAATTTTAATTACGCCAGGGATTACCTTTTCTATAGTAAATTATTCAAAAAATAATTTTCAACTGTCGCAAATTTTAATTACGCCAGGGATTGCCTTTTCTATAGTAAATTATTCAAAAAATAATTTTCAACTGTCGCAAATTTTAATTACGCCAGGGATTGCCTTTTCTATAGTAAATTATTCAAAAAATAATTTTCTACCGTCGCAAATTTTAATTACGCCAGGGATTGCCTTTTCTATAGTAAATTATTCAAAAAATAATTTTCTACCGTCGCAAATTTTAATTACCCCAGGGATTGCCTTTTCTATAGTAAATTATTCAAAAAATAATTTTTTACTGTCGCAAATTTTAATTACGCCAGGGATTGCCTTTTCTATAGTAAATTATTCAAAAAATAATTTTCAACTGTCGAAAATTTTAATTGCGCCAGGGATTGCCTTTTCCATAGTAAATTATTCAAAAAATAATTTTTTACTGTCGCAAATTTCAAATCCGCCAGGGATTGCCTTTTCTATAGTAAATTTCTCACAAATTAATTTTTTACTGTCGCAAATTTTAATTACGCCAGGGATTGCCTTTTATATAGTAAATTATTCAAAAAATAATTTTCTACTGTCGCAAATTTTAATTACGCCAGGGATTGCCTTTTCTATAGTAAATTATTCAAAAAATAATTTTCAACTGTCGCAAATTTTAATTACGCCAGGGATTGCCTTTTCTATAGTAAATTATTCAAAAAATAATTTCTTACTGTCGCAAATTTTAAATATCCCAGGGATTGCCTTTTCTATAGTAAATTTCTCACAAATTAATTTCTTACTGTCGCAAATTTTAAATACGCCAGGGATTGCCTTTTCTATAGTAAATTATTCAAAAAATAATTTTATACTGTCGCAAATTTTAATTGCGCCAGAGATTGCCTTTTCTATAGTAAATTATTCAAAAAATAATTTTTTACTGTCACAAATTTTAATTACGCCAGGGATTGCCTTTTCTATAGTAAATTATTCAAAAAATAATTTTCTACTGTCGCAAATTTTAATTACGCCAGTGATTGCCTTTTCTATAGTAAATTATTCAAAAAATAATTTTTTACTGTCGCAAATTTTAATTGCGCCAGGGATTGCCTTTTCTATAGTAAATTATTCAAAAAATAATTTTTTACTGTCGCAAATTTCAAATCCGCCAGGGATTGCCTTTTCTACAGTAAATTTTGCAAAAAATAATTTTTTACTGTTGCAAATTTTAATTGCGCCAGGGATTGCCTTTTCTATAGTAAATTATTCAAAAAATAATTTTATACTGTCGCAAATTTTAATTACGCCAGGGATTGCCTTTTCTATAGTAAATTATTCAAAAAATAATTTTATACTGTCGCAAATTTTAATTACGCCAGGGATTGCCTTTTCTATAGTAAATTATTCAAAAAATAATTTTCTACTGTCGCAAATTTTAATTACGCCAGGGATTGCCTTTTCTATAGTAAATTATTCAAAAAATAATTTTCTACTGTCGCAAATTTTAATTACGCCAGGGATTGCCTTTTCTATAGTAAATTATTCAAAAAATATTTTTTTACTATCGCAAGTTTTAATTGCGCCAGGGATTGCCTTTTCTACAGTAAATTTTGCAAAAAATAATTTTTTACTGTTGCAAATTTTAATTGCGCCAGGGATTGCCTTTTCTATAGTAAATTATTCAAAAAATAATTTTATACTGTCGCAAATTTTAATTACGCCAGGGATTGCCTTTTCTATAGTAAATTATTCAAAAAATAATTTTTTACTGTCGCAAATTTTAAGAGCGCCAGGGATTGCCTTTTCTATAGTAAATTATTCACAAATTAATTTTTTACTGTCGCAAATTTTAAGTGCGCCAGGGATTGCCTTTTCTATAGTAAATTATTCACAAATTAATTTTTTACTGTCGCAAATTTTAAGTGCGCCAGGGATTTCCTTTTCTATAGTAAATTATTCAAAAAATAATTTTTTACTGTCGCAAATTTTAATTACGCCAGGGATTGCCTTTTCTATAGTAAACTTTTCAAAAAATAATTTTCTACTGTCGCAAATTTTAAGTGCGCCAGGGATTGCCTTTTCTATAGTAAATTATTCAAAAAATAATTTCTTACTCTAGCAAATTTTAAATACGCCAGGGATTGCCTTTTCTATAGTAAATTATTCAAAAAATAATTTTCAACTGTCGCAAATTTTAATTGCGCAAGGGATTGCCTTTTCTATAGTAAATTATTCAAAAAATAATTTTATACTGTCGCAAATTTTAATTACGCCAGGGATTACCTTTTCTATAGTAAATTATTCAAAAAATAATTTTCAACTGTCGCAAATTTTAATTACGCCAGGGATTGCCTTTTCTATAGTAAATTATTCAAAAAATAATTTTCAACTGTCGCAAATTTTAATTACGCCAGGGATTGCCTTTTCTATAGTAAATTATTCAAAAAATAATTTTCTACCGTCGCAAATTTTAATTACGCCAGGGATTGCCTTTTCTATAGTAAATTATTCAAAAAATAATTTTCTACCGTCGCAAATTTTAATTACGCCAGGGATTGCCTTTTCTATAGTAAATTATTCAAAAAATAATTTTTTACTGTCGCAAATTTTAATTACGCCAGGGATTGCCTTTTCTATAGTAAATTATTCAAAAAATAATTTTCAACTGTCGAAAATTTTAATTGCGCCAGGGATTGCCTTTTCTATAGTAAATTATTCAAAAAATAATTTTTTACTGTCGCAAATTTCAAATCCGCCAGGGATTGCCTTTTCTATAGTAAATTTCTCACAAATTAATTTTTTACTGTCGCAAATTTTAATTACGCCAGGGATTGCCTTTTATATAGTAAATTATTCAAAAAATAATTTTCTACTGTCGCAAATTTTAATTACGCCAGGGATTGCCTTTTCTATAGTAAATTATTCAAAAAATAATTTTCAACTGTCGCAAATTTAAATTACGCCAGGGATTGCCTTTTCTATAGTAAATTATTCAAAAAATAATTTCTTACTGTCGCAAATTTTAAATATCCCAGGGATTGCCTTTTCTATAGTAAATTTCTCACAAATTAATTTCTTACTGTCGCAAATTTTAAATACGCCAGGGATTGCCTTTTCTATAGTAAATTATTCAAAAAATAATTTTATACTGTCGCAAATTTTAATTGCGCCAGAGATTGCCTTTTCTATAGTAAATTATTCAAAAAATAATTTTTTACTGTCACAAATTTTAATTACGCCAGGGATTGCCTTTTCTATAGTAAATTATTCAAAAAATAATTTTCTACTGTCGCAAATTTTAATTACGCCAGTGATTGCCTTTTCTATAGTAAATTATTCAAAAAATAATTTTTTACTGTCGCAAATTTTAATTGCGCCAGGGATTGCCTTTTCTATAGTAAATTATTCAAAAAATAATTTTTTACTGTCGCAAATTTCAAATCCGCCAGGGATTGCCTTTTCTACAGTAAATTTTGCAAAAAATAATTTTTTACTGTTGCAAATTTTAATTGCGCCAGGGATTGCCTTTTCTATAGTAAATTATTCAAAAAATAATTTTATACTGTCGCAAATTTTAATTACGCCAGGGATTGCCTTTTCTATAGTAAATTATTCAAAAAATAATTTTATACTTTCGCAAATTTTAATTACGCCAGGGATTGCCTTTTCTATAGTAAATTATTCAAAAAATAATTTTCTACTGTCGCAAATTTTAATTACGCCAGGGATTGCCTTTTCTATAGTAAATTATTCAAAAAATATTTTTTTACTATCGCAAGTTTTAATTGCGCCAGGGATTGCCTTTTCTACAGTAAATTTTGCAAAAAATAATTTTTTACTGTTGCAAATTTTAATTGCGCCAGGGATTGCCTTTTCTATAGTAAATTATTCAAAAAATAATTTTATACTGTCGCAAATTTTAATTACGCCAGGGATTGCCTTTTCTATAGTAAATTATTCAAAAAATAATTTTTTACTGTCGCAAATTTTAATTAGCCAGTGATTGCCTTTTCTATAGTAAATTATTCAAAAAATAATTTTCTACTGTCGCAAATTTTAATTACGCCAGGGATTGCCTTTTCTATAGTAAATTATTCAAAAAATAATTTTCAACTGTCGCAAATTTTAATTACGCCAGGGATTGCCTTTTCTATAGTAAATTATTCAAAAAATAATTTCTTACTGTCGCAAATTTTAAATATCCCAGGGATTGCCTTTTCTATAGTAAATTTCTCACAAATTAATTTCTTACTGTCGCAAATTTTAAATACGCCAGGGATTGCCTTTTCTATAGTAAATTATTCAAAAAATAATTTTATACTGTCGCAAATTTTAATTGCGCCAGGGATTGCCTTTTCTATAGTAAATTATTCAAAAAATATTTTTTTACTATCGCAAGTTTTAATTGCGCCAGGGATTGCCTTTTCTACAGTAAATTTTGCAAAAAATAATTTTTTACTATTGCAAACTTTAATTGCGCCAGGGATTGCCTTTTCTATAGTAAATTATTCAAAAAATAATTTTATACTGTCGCAAATTTTAATTACGCCAGGGATTGCCTTTTCTATAGTAAATTATTCAAAAAATAATTTTTTACTGTCGCAAATTTTAATTACGCCAGGGATTGCCTTTTCTATAGTAAATTATTCAAAAAATAATTTTCTACTGTCGCAAATTTTAATTGCGCCAGGGAGTGCCTTTTCTATAGTAAATTATTCAAGAAATAATTTTATACTGTCGCAAATTTTAATTACGCCAGGGATTGCCTTTTCTATAGTAAATTATTCAAAAAATAATTTTCTACTATCGCAAATTGTACTTGCGCCAGGGATTGCCTTTTCTATAGTAAATTATTCAAAAAATAATTTTTTACTGTCGCAAATTTTAATTGCGCCAGGGATTGCCTTTTCTATAGTAAATTATTCAAAAAATAATTTTTTACTGTCGCAAATTTTAATTACGCCAGGGATTGCCTTTTCTATAGTAAATTATTCAAAAAATAATTTTATACTGTCGCAAATTTTAAGTGCGCCAGGGATTGCCTTTTCTATAGTAAATTATTCAAAAAATAATTTTCAACTGTCGCAAATTTTAATTACGCCAGGGATTGCCTTTTCTATAGTAAATTATTCAAAAAATAATTTTTTACTGTCGCAAATTTTAATTACGCCAGGGATTGCCTTTTCTATAGTAAATTATTCAAAACATAATTTTCTACTGTCGCAAATTTTAATTACGCCAGGGATTGCCTTTCTATAGTAAATTATTCAAAAAATAATTTTCAACTGTCGCAAATTTTAAATATCCCAGGGATTGCCTTTTCTATAGTAAATTATTCAAAAAATAATTTTCAACTGTCGAAAATTTTAATTACGCCAGGGATTGCCTTTCTTATAGTAATTTATTCAAAAAATAATTTTATACTGTCGCAAATTTTAATTACGCCAGGGATTGCCTTTTCTATAGTAAATTATTCAAAAAATAAATTTCTACTGTCGCAAATTTTAATCACGCCAGGGATTGCCTTTTCTATAGTAAATTATTCAAAAAATAATTTTCTACTGTCGCAAATTTTAATAGCGCCAGGGATTGCCTTTTCTATAGTAAATTATTCAAAAAATAATTTTCTACTGTCGCAAATTTTAATTACGCCAGGGATTGCCTTTTCTATAGTAAATTATTCAAAAAATAATTTTATACTGTCGCAAATTTTAAGTGCGCCAGGGATTGCCTATTCTATAGTAAATTATTCAAACAATAATTTTCTACTGTCGCAAATTTTAATTACGCCACGGATTGCCTTTTCTATAGTAAATTATTCAAAAAATAATTTTATACTGTCGCAAATTTTAATTACGCCAGGGATTTCCTTTTCTATAGTAAATTATTCAAAGAATAAGTTTTTACTGTCGCAAATTTTGATTGCGCCAGGGATTGCCTTTTCTATAGTAAATTATTCAAAAAATAATTTTTTACTGTCGCAAATTTTAATTGCGCCAGGGATTGCCTTTTCTATAGTAAATTATTCAAAAATTAATTTCTTACTGTCGCAAATTTTAAATACGCAAGGGATTGCCTTTTCTATAGTAAATTATTCAAAAAATAATTTTCAACTGTCGCAAATTTTAATTGCGCCAGGGATTGCCTTTTCTATAGTAAATTATTCAAAAAATAATTTTCTACTGTCGCAAATTTTAATTACGCCAGGGATTGCCTTTTCTATAGTAAATTATTCAAAAAATAATTTTTTACTGTCGCAAATTTTAATTACGCCAGGGATTGCCTTTTCTATAGTAAATTATTCAAAAAATAATTTTATACTGTCGCAAATTTTAATTACGCCAGGGATTGCCTTTTCTATAGTAAATTATTCAAAAAATAATTTTCTACTGTCGCAAATTTTAAATTACGCCAGGGATTGCCTTTTCTATAGTAAATTATTCAAAAAATATTTTTTTACTGTCGCAAATTTTAATTGCGCCAGGGATTGCCTTTTCTATAGTAAATTGTTCAAAAAATAATTTTATACTGTCGCAAATTTTAATTACGCCAGGGATTGCCTTTTCTATAGTAAATTATTCAAAAAATAATTTTTTACTGTCGCAAATTTTAATTACGCCAGGGATTGCCTTTTCTATAGTAAATTATTCAAAAAATAATTTTCTACTGTCGCAAATTTTAATTGCGCCAGGGATTGCCTTTTCTATAGTAAATTATTCAAAAAATAATTTTCAACTGTCGCAAATTTTAATTACGCCAGGGATTGCCTTTTCTATAGTAAATTATTCAAAAATAATTTTTACTGTCGCAAATTTTAAATATCCCAGGGATTGCCTTTTCTATAGTAAATTATTCAAAAAATAATTTTTTACTGTCGCAAATTTTAATTACGCCAGGGATTGCCTTTTCTATAGTAAATTATTCAAAAAATAATTTTCAACTGTCGCAAATTTTAATTACGCCAGGGATTGCCTTTTCTATAGTAAATTATTCAAAAAATAATTTTCAACTGTCGCAAATTTTAATTACGCCAGGGATTGCCTTTTCTATAGTAAATTATTCAAAAAATAATTTTATACTGTCGCAAATTTTAAGTGCGCCAGGGATTGCCTTTTCTATAGTAAATTATTCAAAAAATAATTTTCAACTGTCGCAAATTTTAATTACGCCAGGGATTGCCTTTTCTATAGTAAATTATTCAAAAAATTATTTTCTACTGTCGCAAATTTTAATTACGCCAGGGATTGCCTTTTCTATAGTAAATTATTCAAAAAATAATTTTCTACTGTCGCAAATTTTAATTGCGCCAGGGATTGCCTTTTCTATAGTAAATTATTCAAAAAATAATTTTCTACTGTCGCAAATTTTAATTACGCCAAGGATTGCCTTTTCTATAGTAAATTATTCAAAAAATAATTTTATACTGTCGCAAATTTTAAGTGCGCCAGGGATTGCCTTTTCTATAGTAAATTATTCAAAAAATAATTTTCTACTGTCGCAAATTTTAATTACGCCAGGGATTGCCTTTTCTATAGTAAATTATTCAAAAAATAATTTTATACTGTCGCAAATTTTAATTACGCCAGGGATTGCCTATTCTATAGTAAATTATTCAAAAAATAATTTTTTACTGTCGCAACTTTTAATTGCGCCAGGGATTGCCTTTTCTATTGTAAATTATTCAAAAAATAATTTTTTACTGTCGCAAATTTTAAGTGTGCCAGGGATTGCCTTTTCTATAGTAAATTATTCAAAAATTAATTTCTTATTGTCGCAAATTTTAAATACGCCAGGGATTGCCTTTTCTATAGTAAATTATTCAAAAAATATCAACTGTCGCAAATTTTAATTGCGCCAGGGATTGCCTTTTCTATAGTAAACTATTCAGAAAATAATTTTCTACAGTCGCAAATTTTAATTACGCCAGGGATTGCCTTTTCTATAGTAAATTATTCAAAAAATAATTTTTTACTGTCGCAAATTTTAATTACGCCAGGGATTGCCTTTTCTACAGTAAATTATTCAAAAAATAATTTTCTACTGTCGCAAATTTTAACTGCGCCAGGGATTGCCTTTTCTATAGTAAATTATTCAAAAAATAATTTTCAACTGTCGCAAATTTTAATTACGCCAGGGATTGCCTTTTCTATAGTAAATTATTCAAAAAATAATTTTTTACTGTCGCAAATTTTAAATATCCCAGGGATTGCCTTCTCTATAGTAAATTATTCAAAAAATAATTTCTTACTGTCGCAAATTTTAAATACGCCAGGGATTGCCTTTTCTATAGTAAATTATTCAAAACATAATTTTCTACTGTCGCAAATTTTAATTACGCCAGGGATTGCCTTTCTATAGTAAATTATTCAAAAAATAATTTTCAACTGTCGCAAATTTTAAATATCCCAGGGATTGCCTTTTCTATAGTAAATTATTCAAAAAATAATTTTCAACTGTCGAAAATTTTAATTACGCCAGGGATTGCCTTTCCTATAGTAATTTATTCAAAAAATAATTTTATACTGTCGCAAATTTTAATTACGCCAGGGATTGCCTTTTCTATAGTAAATTATTCAAAAAATAATTTTCTACTGTCGCAAATTTTAATCACGCCAGGAATTGCCTTTTCTATAGTAAATTATTCAAAAAATAATTTTCTACTGTCGCAAATTTTAATAGCGCCAGGGATTGCCTTTTCTATAGTAAATTATTCAAAAAATAATTTTCTACTGTCGCAAATTTTAATTACGCCAGGGATTGCCTTTTCTATAGTAAATTATTCAAAAAATATTTTTTTACTGTCGCAAATTTTAATTGCGCCAGGGATTGCCTTTTCTATAGTAAATTGTTCAAAAAATAATTTTATACTGTCGCAAATTTTAATTACGCCAGGGATTGCCTTTTCTATAGTAAATTATTCAAAAAATAATTTTTTACTGTCGCAAATTTTAATTACGCCAGGGATTGCCTTTTCTATAGTAAATTATTCAAAAAATAATTTTCTACTGTCGCAAATTTTAATTGCGCCAGGGATTGCCTTTTCTATAGTAAATTATTCAAAAAATAATTTTCAACTGTCGCAAATTTTAATTACGCCAGGGATTGCCTTTTCTATAGTAAATTATTCAAAAATAATTTTTACTGTCGCAAATTTTAAATATCCCAGGGATTGCCTTTTCTATAGTAAATTATTCAAAAAATAATTTTTTACTGTCGCAAATTTTAATTACGCCAGGGATTGCCTTTTCTATAGTAAATTATTCAAAAAATAATTTTCAACTGTCGCAAATTTTAATTACGCCAGGGATTGCCTTTTCTATAGTAAATTATTCAAAAAATAATTTTCAACTGTCGCAAATTTTAATTACGCCAGGGATTGCCTTTTCTATAGTAAATTATTCAAAAAATAATTTTATACTGTCGCAAATTTTAAGTGCGCCAGGGATTGCCTTTTCTATAGTAAATTATTCAAAAAATAATTTTCAACTGTCGCAAATTTTAATTACGCCAGGGATTGCCTTTTCTATAGTAAATTATTCAAAAAATTATTTTCTACTGTCGCAAATTTTAATTACGCCAGGGATTGCCTTTTCTATAGTAAATTATTCAAAAAATAATTTTCTACTGTCGCAAATTTTAATTGCGCCAGGGATTGCCTTTTCTATAGTAAATTATTCAAAAAATAATTTTCTACTGTCGCAAATTTTAATTACGCCAAGGATTGCCTTTTCTATAGTAAATTATTCAAAAAATAATTTTATACTGTCGCAAATTTTAAGTGCGCCAGGGATTGCCTTTTCTATAGTAAATTATTCAAAAAATAATTTTCTACTGTCGCAAATTTTAATTACGCCAGGGATTGCCTTTTCTATAGTAAATTATTCAAAAAATAATTTTATACTGTCGCAAATTTTAATTACGCCAGGGATTGCCTATTCTATAGTAAATTATTCAAAAAATAATTTTTTACTGTCGCAACTTTTAATTGCGCCAGGGATTGCCTTTTCTATTGTAAATTATTCAAAAAATAATTTTTTACTGTCGCAAATTTTAAGTGTGCCAGGGATTGCCTTTTCTATAGTAAATTATTCAAAAATTAATTTCTTATTGTCGCAAATTTTAAATACGCCAGGGATTGCCTTTTCTATAGTAAATTATTCAAAAAATATCAACTGTCGCAAATTTTAATTGCGCCAGGGATTGCCTTTTCTATAGTAAACTATTCAGAAAATAATTTTCTACAGTCGCAAATTTTAATTACGCCAGGGATTGCCTTTTCTATAGTAAATTATTCAAAAAATAATTTTTTACTGTCGCAAATTTTAATTACGCCAGGGATTGCCTTTTCTACAGTAAATTATTCAAAAAATAATTTTCTACTGTCGCAAATTTTAACTGCGCCAGGGATTGCCTTTTCTATAGTAAATTATTCAAAAAATAATTTTCAACTGTCGCAAATTTTAATTACGCCAGGGATTGCCTTTTCTATAGTAAATTATTCAAAAAATAATTTTTTACTGTCGCAAATTTTAAATATCCCAGGGATTGCCTTCTCTATAGTAAATTATTCAAAAAATAATTTCTTACTGTCGCAAATTTTAAATACGCCAGGGATTGCCTTTTCTATAGTAAATTATTCAAAACATAATTTTCTACTGTCGCAAATTTTAATTACGCCAGGGATTGCCTTTCTATAGTAAATTATTCAAAAAATAATTTTCAACTGTCGCAAATTTTAAATATCCCAGGGATTGCCTTTTCTATAGTAAATTATTCAAAAAATAATTTTCAACTGTCGAAAATTTTAATTACGCCAGGGATTGCCTTTCCTATAGTAATTTATTCAAAAAATAATTTTATACTGTCGCAAATTTTAATTACGCCAGGGATTGCCTTTTCTATAGTAAATTATTCAAAAAATAATTTTCTACTGTCGCAAATTTTAATCACGCCAGGAATTGCCTTTTCTATAGTAAATTATTCAAAAAATAATTTTCTACTGTCGCAAATTTTAATAGCGCCAGGGATTGCCTTTTCTATAGTAAATTATTCAAAAAATAATTTTCTACTGTCGCAAATTTTAATTACGCCAGGGATTGCCTTTTCTATAGTAAATTATTCAAAAAATAATTTTATACTGTCGCAAATTTTAAGTGCGCCAGGGATTGCCTATTCTATAGTAAATTTTTCAAACAATAATTTTCTACTGTCGCAAATTTTAATTACGCCACGGATTGCCTTTTCTATAGTAAATTATTCAAAAAATAATTTTATACTGTCGCAAATTTTAATTACGCCAGGGATTTCCTTTTCTATAGAAAATTATTCAAAAAATAATTTTTTACTGTCGCAAATTTTGATTGCGCCAGGGATTGCCTTTTCTATAGTAAATTATTCAAAAAATAATTTTTTACTGTCGCAAATTTTAATTGCGCCAGGGATTGCCTTTTCTATAGTAAATTATTCAAAAATTAATTTCTTACTGTCGCAAATTTTAAATACGCAAGGGATTGCCTTTTCTATAGTAAATTATTCAAAAAATAATTTTCAACTGTCGCAAATTTTAATTGCGCCAGGGATTGCCTTTTCTATAGTAAATTATTCAAAAAATAATTTTCTACTGTCGCAAATTTTAATTACGCCAGGGATTGCCTTTTCTATAGTAAATTATTCAAAAAATAATTTTTTACTGTCGCAAATTTTAATTACGCCAGGGATTGCCTTTTCTATAGTAAATTATTCAAAAAATAATTTTATACTGTCGCAAATTTTAATTACGCCAGGGATTGCCTTTTCTATAGTAAATTATTCAAAAAATAATTTTCTACTGTCGCAAATTTTAATTACGCCAGGGATTGCCTTTTCTATAGTAAATTATTCAAAAAATAATTTTCTACTGTCGCAAATTTTAATTACGCCAGGGATTGCCTTTTCTATAGTAAATTATTCAAAAAATAATTTTTTACTGTCGCAAATTTTAAGTGTGCCAGGGATTGCCTTTTCTATAGTAAATTATTCAAAAATTAATTTCTTACTGTCGCAAATTTTAATTACTCCAGGGATTGCCTTTTCTATAGTAAATTATTCAAAAAATAATTTTTTACTGTCGCAAATTTTAATTACGCCAGGGATTGCCTTTTCTATAGTAAATTATTCAAAAAATAATTTTTTACTGTCGCAAATTTTAATTACGCCAGGGATTGCCTTTTCTATAGTAAATTATTCAAAAAATAATTTTTTACTGTCGCAAATTTTAATTACGCCAGGGATTGCCTTTTCTATAGTAAATTATTCAAAAAATAATTTCTTACTGTCGCAAATTTTAATTACGCCAGGGATTGCCTTTTCTATAGTAAATTATTCAAAAAATAATTTTTTACTGTCGCAAATTTTAATTACGCCAGGGATTGCCTTTTCTATAGTAAATTATTCAAAAAATAATTTTTTACTGTCGCAAATTTTAATTACGCCAGGGATTGCCTTTTCTATAGTAAATTATTCAAAAAATAATTTTTTACTGTCGCAAATTTTAATTACGCCAGGGATTGCCTTTTCTATAGTAAATTATTCAAAAAATAATTTCTTACTGTCGCAAATTTTAATTACGCCAGGGATTGCCTTTTCTATAGTAAATTATTCAAAAAATAATTTTTTACTGTCGCAAATTTTAATTACGCCAGGGATTGCCTTTTCTATAGTAAATTATTCAAAAAATAATTTTTTACTGTCGCAAATTTTAATTACGCCAGGGATTGCCTTTTCTATAGTAAATTATTCAAAAAATAATTTTTTACTGTCGCAAATTTTAATTACGCCAGGGATTGCCTTTTCTATAGTAAATTATTCAAAAAATAATTTTTTACTGTCGCAAATTTTAATTACGCCAGGGATTGCCTTTTCTATAGTAAATTATTCAAAAAATAATTTTCAACTGTCGCAAATTTTAATTACGCCAGGGATTGCCTTTTCTATAGTAAATTATTCAAAAAATAATTTTCTACTGTCGCAAATTTTAATTACGCCAGGGATTGCCTTTTCTATAGTAAATTATTCAAAAAATAATTTTTTACTGTCGCAAATTTTAATTACGCCAGGGATTGCCTTTTCTATAGTAAATTATTCAAAAAATAATTTTTTACTGTCGCAAATTTTAATTACGCCAGGGATTGCCTTTTCTATAGTAAATTATTCAAAAAATAATTTTCTACTGTCGCAAATTTTAATTGCGCCAGGGATTGCCTTTTCTATAGTAAATTATTCAAAAAATAATTTTATACTGTCGCAAATTTTAAGTGCGCCAGGGATTGCCTTTTCTATAGTAAATTATTCAAAAAATAATTTTCAACTGTCGCAAATTTTAATTACGCCAAGGATTGCCTTTTCTATAGTAAATTATTCAAAAAATAATTTTTTACTGTCGCAAATTTTAATTGCGCCAGGGATTGCCTTTTCTATAGTAAATTATTCAAAAAATAATTTTATACTGTCGCAAATTTTAATTACGCCAGGGATTGCCTTTTCTATAGTAAATTATTCAAAAAATAATTTTTTACTGTCGCAAATTTTAATTACGCCAGGGATTGCCTTTTCTATAGTAAATTATTCAAAAAATAATTTTATACTGTGGCAAATTTTAATTACGCCAGGGATTGCCTTTTCTATGGTAAATTATTCAAAAAATAATTTTATACTGTCGCAAATTTTAAATACGCCAGGGATTGCCTTTTCTGTAGTAAATTATTCAAAAAATAATTTTTTACTGTCGCAAATTTTAAATATCCCAGGGATTGCCTTTTCTATAGTAAATTTCTCACAAATTAATTTTTTACTGTCGCAAATTTTAAGTGCGCCAGGGATTGCCTTTTGTATAGTAAATTATTCACAAATTAACTTTTTACTGTCGCAAATTTTAAGTGCGCCAGGGATTTCCTTTTCTATAGTAAATTATTCAAAAAATAATTTTTTACTGTCGCAAATTTTAATTACGCCAGGGATTGCCTTTTCTATAGTAAACTTTTCAAAAAATAATTTTCTACTGTCGCAAATTTTAATTACGCCAGGGATTGCCTTTTCTATAGTAAATTATTCAAAAAATAATTTTTTACTGTCGCAAATTTTAATTACTCCAGGGATTGCCTTTTCTATAGTAAATTATTCAAAAAATAATTTTTTACTGTCGCAAATTTTAATTACGCCAAGGATTGCCTTTTCTATAGTAAATTATTCAAAAAATAATTTTTTACTGTCGCAAATTTTAATTGCGCCAGGGATTGCCTTTTCTATAGTAAATTATTCAAAAAATAATTTTCTACTGTCGCAAATTTCAAATCCGCCAGGGATTGCCTTTTCTATAGTAAATTATTCAAAAAATAATTTTTTACTATCGCAAGTTTTAATTGCGCCAGGGATTGCCTTTTCTATAGTAAATTATTCAAAAAATAATTTTTTACTGTCGCAAATTTTAAATATCCCAGGGATTGCCTTTTCTATAGTAAATTTCTCACAAATTAATTTCTTACTGTCGCAAATTTTAAATACGCCAGGGATTGCCTTTTCTATAGTAAATTATTCAAAAAATAATTTCTTACTGTCACAAATTTTAAATACGCCAGGGATTGCCTTTTCTATAGTAAATTATTCAAAAAATAATTTTTTACTGTAGCAAATTTTAAATATCCCAGGGATTGCCTTTTCTATAGTAAATTTCTCACAAATTAATTTCTTACTGTCGCAAATTTTAAATACGCCAGGGATTGCCTTTTCTATAGTTAATTATTAAAAAAAATAATTTTCTACTGTCGCAAATTTTAATTACGCCAGGGATTGCCTTTTCTATAGTTAATTATTCAAAAAATAATTTTTTAATGTCGCAAATTTTAATTGCGCCAGGGATTGCCTTTTCTATAGTAAATTATTCAAAAAATAATTTTTTACTGTCGCAAATTTTAATTACGCCAGGGATTGCCTTTTCTATAGTAAATTATTCAAAAAATAATTTTTTACTGTCGCAAATTTTAATTACGCCAGGGATTGCCTTTTCTATAGTAAATTATTCAAAAAATAATTTTCAACTGTCGGAAATTTTAATTACGCCAGGGATTGCCTTTTCTATAGTAAATTATTCAAAAAATAATTTTCAACTGTCGCAAATTTTAATTACGCCAGGGATTGCCTTTTCTATAGTAAATTATTCAAAAAATAATTTTCTACTGTCGCAAATTTTAATTACGCCAGGGATTGCCTTTTCTATAGTAAATTATTCAAAAAATAATTTTCTACTGTCGCAAATTTTAATTACGCCAGGGATTGCCTTTTCTATAGTAAATTATTCAAAAAATAATTTTTTACTGTCGCAAATTTTAATTGCGCCAGGGATTGCCTTTTTATAGTAAATTATTCAAAAAATAATTTATTACTGTCGCAAATTTCAAATCCGCCAGGGATTGCCTTTTCTACAGTAAATTTTGCAAAAAATAATTTTTTACTGTTGCAAATTTTAAATACGCCAGGGATTGCCTTTTCTGTAGTAAATTATTCAAAAAATAATTTTTTACTGTCGCAAATTTTAAATATCCCAGGGATTGCCTTTTCTATAGTAAATTTCTCACAAATTAATTTTTTACTGTCGCAAATTTTAAGTGCGCCAGGGATTGCCTTTTCTATAGTAAATTATTCACAAATTAATTTTTTACTGTCGCAAATTTTAAGTGCGCCAGGGATTGCCTTTTCTATAGTAAATTATTCAAAAAATAATTTTTTACTGTCGCAAATTTTAAATACTCCAGGGATTGCCTTTTCTATAGTAAATTATTCAAAAAATATTTTTTTACTCTCGCAAATTTTAAATATCCCAGGGATTGCCTTTTCTATAGTAAATTTCTCACATATTAATTTTTTACTGTCGCAAATTTTAAGTGCGCCAGGGATTGCCTTTTCTATAGTAAATTATTCACAAATTAATTTTTTACTGTCGCAAATTTTAAGTGCGCCAGGGATTGCCTTTTCTATAGTAAATTTCTCACAAATTAATTTTTTACTGTCGCAAATTTTAAGTGCGCCAGGGATTGCCTTTTCTATAGTAAATTATTCACAAATTAATTTTTTACTGTCGCAAATTTTAAGTGCGCCAGGGATTGCCTTTTCTATAGTAAATTATTCAAAAAATAATTTTTTACTGTCGCAAATTTTAATTACGCCAGGGATTGCCTTTTGTATAGTAAACTTTTCAAAAAATAATTTTCTACTGTCGCAAATTTTAATTACGCCAGGGATTGCCTTTTCTATAGTAAATTTTGCAAAAAATAATTTTTTACTGTCGCAAATTTTAATTGCGCCAGGGATTGCCTTTTCTACAGTAAATTATTCAAAAAATAATTTTTTACTGTCGCAAATTTTAATTGCGCCAGGGATTGCCTTTTCTATAGTAAATTATTCAAAAAATAATTTTTTACTGTCGCAAATTTTAAATATCCCAGGGATTGCCTTTTCTATAGTAAATTTCTCACAAATTAATTTCTTACTGTCGCAAATTTTAAATACGCCAGGGATTGCCTTTTCTATAGTTAATTATTAAAAAAAATAATTTTCTACTGTCGCAAATTTTAAATACGCCAGGGATTGCCTTTTCTATAGTAAATTATTCAAAAAATAATTTTTTACTGTCGCAAATTTTAAGTGCGCCAGGGATTGCCTTTTCTATAGTAAATTATTCAAAAAATAATTTTCAACTGTCGCAAATTTTAATTACGCCAGGGATTGCCTTTTCTATAGTAAATTATTCAAAAAATAATTTTTTACTGTCGCAAATTTTAATTACGCCAGGGATTGCCTTTTCTATAGTTAATTATTCAAAAAATAATTTTTTAATGTCGCAAATTTTAATTGCGCCAGGGATTGCCTTTTCTATAGTAAATTATTCAAAAAATAATTTTTTACTGTCGCAAATTTTAATTACGCCAGGGATTGCCTTTTCTATAGTAAATTATTCAAAAAATAATTTTTTACTGTCGCAAATTTTAATTACGCCAGGGATTGCCTTTTCTATAGTAAATTATTCAAAAAATAATTTTCAACTGTCGGAAATTTTAATTACGCCAGGGATTGCCTTTTCTATAGTAAATTATTCAAAAAATAATTTTCAACTGTCGCAAATTTTAATTACGCCAGGGATTGCCTTTTCTATAGTAAATTATTCAAAAAATAATTTTCTACTGTCGCAAATTTTAATTACGCCAGGGATTGCCTTTTCTATAGTAAATTATTCAAAAAATAATTTTCTACTGTCGCAAATTTTAATTACGCCAGGGATTGCCTTTTCTATAGTAAATTATTCAAAAAATAATTTTTTACTGTCGCAAATTTTAATTGCGCCAGGGATTGCCTTTTTATAGTAAATTATTCAAAAAATAATTTTTTACTGTCGCAAATTTCAAATCCGCCAGGGATTGCCTTTTCTACAGTAAATTTTGCAAAAAATAATTTTTTACTGTCGCAAATTTTAAATACGCCAGGGATTGCCTTTTCTGTAGTAAATTATTCAAAAAATAATTTTTTACTGTCGCAAATTTTAAATATCCCAGGGATTGTCTTTTCTATAGTAAATTTCTCACAAATTAATTTTTTACTGTCGCAAATTTTAAGTGCGCCAGGGATTGCCTTTTCTATAGTAAATTATTCACAAATTAATTTTTTACTGTCGCAAATTTTAAGTGCACCAGGGATTGCCTTTTCTATAGTAAATTATTCAAAAAATAATTTTTTACTGTCGCAAATTTTAAATACGCCAGGGATTGCCTTTTCTATAGTAAATTATTCAAAAAATATTTTTTTACTGTCGCAAATTTTAAATATCCCAGGGATTGCCTTTTCTATAGTAAATTTCTCACGTATTAATTTTTTACTGTCGCAAATTTTAAGTGCGCCAGGGATTGCCTTTTCTATAGTAAATTATTCACAAATTAATTTTTTACTGTCGCAAATTTTAAGTGCGCCAGGGATTGCCTTTTCTATAGTAAATTTCTCACAAATTAATTTTTTACTGTCGCAAATTTTAAGTGCGCCAGGGATTGCCTTTTCTATAGTAAATTATTCACAAATTAATTTTTTACTGTCGCAAATTTTAAGTGCGCCAGGGATTGCCTTTTCTATAGTAAATTATTCAAAAAATAATTTTTTACTGTCGCAAATTTTAATTACGCCAGGGATTGCCTTTTGTATAGTAAACTTTTCAAAAAATAATTTTCTACTGTCGCAAATTTTAATTACGCCAGGGATTGCCTTTTCTATAGTAAATTATTCAAAAAATAATTTTTTACTGTCGCAAATTTTAATTACTCCAGGGATTGCCTTTTCTATAGTAAATTATTCAAAAAATAATTTTTTACTGTCGCAAATTTTAATTACGCCAAGGATTGCCTTTTCTATAGTAAATTATTCAAAAAATAATTTTTTACTGTCGCAAATTTTAATTGCGCCAGGGATTGCCTTTTCTATAGTAAATTATTCAAAAAATAATTTTCTACTGTCGCAAATTTCAAATCCGCCAGGGATTGCCTTTTCTATAGTAAATTATTCAAAAAATAATTTTTTACTATCGCAAGTTTTAATTGCGCCAGGGATTGCCTTTTCTATAGTAAATTATTCAAAAAATAATTTTTTACTGTCGCAAATTTTAAATATCCCAGGGATTGCCTTTTCTATAGTAAATTTCTCACAAATTAATTTCTTACTGTCGCAAATTTTAAATACGCCAGGGATTGCCTTTTCTATAGTAAATTATTCAAAAAATAATTTCTTACTGTCACAAATTTTAAATACGCCAGGGATTGCCTTTTCTATAGTAAATTATTCAAAAAATAATTTTTTACTGTAGCAAATTTTAAATATCCCAGGGATTGCCTTTTCTATAGTAAATTTCTCACAAATTAATTTCTTACTGTCGCAAATTTTAAATACGCCAGGGATTGCCTTTTCTATAGTTAATTATTAAAAAAAATAATTTTCTACTGTCGCAAATTTTAATTACGCCAGGGATTGCCTTTTCTATAGTTAATTATTCAAAAAATAATTTTTTAATGTCGCAAATTTTAATTGCGCCAGGGATTGCCTTTTCTATAGTAAATTATTCAAAAAATAATTTTTTACTGTCGCAAATTTTAATTACGCCAGGGATTGCCTTTTCTATAGTAAATTATTCAAAAAATAATTTTTTACTGTCGCAAATTTTAATTACGCCAGGGATTGCCTTTTCTATAGTAAATTATTCAAAAAATAATTTTTTACTGTCGCAAATTTTAATTACGCCAGGGATTGCCTTTTCTACAGTAAATTATTCAAAAAATAATTTTCTACTGTCGCAAATTTTAACTGCGCCAGGGATTGCCTTTTCTATAGTAAATTATTCAAAAAATAATTTTCAACTGTCGCAAATTTTAATTACGCCAGGGATTGCCTTTTCTATAGTAAATTATTCAAAAAATAATTTTTTACTGTCGCAAATTTTAAATATCCCAGGGATTGCCTTCTCTATAGTAAATTATTCAAAAAATAATTTCTTACTGTCGCAAATTTTAAATACGCCAGGGATTGCCTTTTCTATAGTAAATTATTCAAAACATAATTTTCTACTGTCGCAAATTTTAATTACGCCAGGGATTGCCTTTCTATAGTAAATTATTCAAAAAATAATTTTCAACTGTCGCAAATTTTAAATATCCCAGGGATTGCCTTTTCTATAGTAAATTATTCAAAAAATAATTTTCAACTGTCGAAAATTTTAATTACGCCAGGGATTGCCTTTCCTATAGTAATTTATTCAAAAAATAATTTTATACTGTCGCAAATTTTAATTACGCCAGGGATTGCCTTTTCTATAGTAAATTATTCAAAAAATAATTTTCTACTGTCGCAAATTTTAATCACGCCAGGAATTGCCTTTTCTATAGTAAATTATTCAAAAAATAATTTTCTACTGTCGCAAATTTTAATAGCGCCAGGGATTGCCTTTTCTATAGTAAATTATTCAAAAAATAATTTTCTACTGTCGCAAATTTTAATTACGCCAGGGATTGCCTTTTCTATAGTAAATTATTCAAAAAATAATTTTATACTGTCGCAAATTTTAAGTGCGCCAGGGATTGCCTATTCTATAGTAAATTTTTCAAACAATAATTTTCTACTGTCGCAAATTTTAATTACGCCACGGATTGCCTTTTCTATAGTAAATTATTCAAAAAATAATTTTATACTGTCGCAAATTGTAATTACGCCAGGGATTTCCTTTTCTATAGTAAATTATTCAAAAAATAATTTTTTACTGTCGCAAATTTTGATTGCGCCAGGGATTGCCTTTTCTATAGTAAATTATTCAAAAAATAATTTTTTACTGTCGCAAATTTTAATTGCGCCAGGGATTGCCTTTTCTATAGTAAATTATTCAAAAATTAATTTCTTACTGTCGCAAATTTTAAATACGCAAGGGATTGCCTTTTCTATAGTAAATTATTCAAAAAATAATTTTCAACTGTCGCAAATTTTAATTGCGCCAGGGATTGCCTTTTCTATAGTAAATTATTCAAAAAATAATTTTCTACTGTCGCAAATTTTAATTACGCCAGGGATTGCCTTTTCTATAGTAAATTATTCAAAAAATAATTTTTTACTGTCGCAAATTTTAATTACGCCAGGGATTGCCTTTTCTATAGTAAATTATTCAAAAAATAATTTTATACTGTCGCAAATTTTAATTACGCCAGGGATTGCCTTTTCTATAGTAAATTATTCAAAAAATAATTTTCTACTGTCGCAAATTTTAATTACGCCAGGGATTGCCTTTTCTATAGTAAATTATTCAAAAAATAATTTTCTACTGTCGCAAATTTTAATTACGCCAGGGATTGCCTTTTCTATAGTAAATTATTCAAAAAATAATTTTTTACTGTCGCAAATTTTAATTACGCCAGGGATTGCCTTTTCTATAGTAAATTATTCAAAAAATAATTTTTTACTGTCGCAAATTTTAATTACGCCAGGGATTGCCTTTTCTATAGTAAATTATTCAAAAAATAATTTTTTACTGTCGCAAATTTTAATTACGCCAGGGATTGCCTTTTCTATAGTAAATTATTCAAAAAATAATTTCTTACTGTCGCAAATTTTAATTACGCCAGGGATTGCCTTTTCTATAGTAAATTATTCAAAAAATAATTTTTTACTGTCGCAAATTTTAATTACGCCAGGGATTGCCTTTTCTATAGTAAATTATTCAAAAAATAATTTTTTACTGTCGCAAATTTTAATTACGCCAGGGATTGCCTTTTCTATAGTAAATTATTCAAAAAATAATTTTTTACTGTCGCAAATTTTAATTACGCCAGGGATTGCCTTTTCTATAGTAAATTATTCAAAAAATAATTTCTTACTGTCGCAAATTTTAATTACGCCAGGGATTGCCTTTTCTATAGTAAATTATTCAAAAAATAATTTTTTACTGTCGCAAATTTTAATTACGCCAGGGATTGCCTTTTCTATAGTAAATTATTCAAAAAATAATTTTTTACTGTCGCAAATTTTAATTACGCCAGGGATTGCCTTTTCTATAGTAAATTATTCAAAAAATAATTTTTTACTGTCGCAAATTTTAATTACGCCAGGGATTGCCTTTTCTATAGTAAATTATTCAAAAAATAATTTTTTACTGTCGCAAATTTTAATTACGCCAGGGATTGCCTTTTCTATAGTAAATTATTCAAAAAATAATTTTCAACTGTCGCAAATTTTAATTACGCCAGGGATTGCCTTTTCTATAGTAAATTATTCAAAAAATAATTTTCTACTGTCGCAAATTTTAATTACGCCAGGGATTGCCTTTTCTATAGTAAATTATTCAAAAAATAATTTTTTACTGTCGCAAATTTTAATTACGCCAGGGATTGCCTTTTCTATAGTAAATTATTCAAAAAATAATTTTTTACTGTCGCAAATTTTAATTACGCCAGGGATTGCCTTTTCTATAGTAAATTATTCAAAAAATAATTTTCTACTGTCGCAAATTTTAATTGCGCCAGGGATTGCCTTTTCTATAGTAAATTATTCAAAAAATAATTTTATACTGTCGCAAATTTTAAGTGCGCCAGGGATTGCCTTTTCTATAGTAAATTATTCAAAAAATAATTTTCAACTGTCGCAAATTTTAATTACGCCAAGGATTGCCTTTTCTATAGTAAATTATTCAAAAAATAATTTTTTACTGTCGCAAATTTTAATTGCGCCAGGGATTGCCTTTTCTATAGTAAATTATTCAAAAAATAATTTTATACTGTCGCAAATTTTAATTACGCCAGGGATTGCCTTTTCTATAGTAAATTATTCAAAAAATAATTTTTTACTGTCGCAAATTTTAATTACGCCAGGGATTGCCTTTTCTATAGTAAATTATTCAAAAAATAATTTTATACTGTGGCAAATTTTAATTACGCCAGGGATTGCCTTTTCTATGGTAAATTATTCAAAAAATAATTTTATACTGTCGCAAATTTTAAATACGCCAGGGATTGCCTTTTCTGTAGTAAATTATTCAAAAAATAATTTTTTACTGTCGCAAATTTTAAATATGCCAGGGATTGCCTTTTCTATAGTAAATTTCTCACAAATTAATTTTTTACTGTCGCAAATTTTAAGTGCGCCAGGGATTGCCTTTTGTATAGTAAATTATTCACAAATTAACTTTTTACTGTCGCAAATTTTAAGTGCGCCAGGGATTTCCTTTTCTATAGTAAATTATTCAAAAAATAATTTTTTACTGTCGCAAATTTTAATTACGCCAGGGATTGCCTTTTCTATAGTAAACTTTTCAAAAAATAATTTTCTACTGTCGCAAATTTTAATTACGCCAGGGATTGCCTTTTCTATAGTAAATTATTCAAAAAATAATTTTTTACTGTCGCAAATTTTAATTACTCCAGGGATTGCCTTTTCTATAGTAAATTATTCAAAAAATAATTTTTTACTGTCGCAAATTTTAATTACGCCAAGGATTGCCTTTTCTATAGTAAATTATTCAAAAAATAATTTTTTACTGTCGCAAATTTTAATTGCGCCAGGGATTGCCTTTTCTATAGTAAATTATTCAAAAAATAATTTTCTACTGTCGCAAATTTCAAATCCGCCAGGGATTGCCTTTTCTATAGTAAATTATTCAAAAAATAATTTTTTACTATCGCAAGTTTTAATTGCGCCAGGGATTGCCTTTTCTATAGTAAATTATTCAAAAAATAATTTTTTACTGTCGCAAATTTTAAATATCCCAGGGATTGCCTTTTCTATAGTAAATTTCTCACAAATTAATTTCTTACTGTCGCAAATTTTAAATACGCCAGGGATTGCCTTTTCTATAGTAAATTATTCAAAAAATAATTTCTTACTGTCACAAATTTTAAATACGCCAGGGATTGCCTTTTCTATAGTAAATTATTCAAAAAATAATTTTTTACTGTAGCAAATTTTAAATATCCCAGGGATTGCCTTTTCTATAGTAAATTTCTCACAAATTAATTTTTTACTGTCGCAAATTTTAAGTGCGCCAGGGATTGCCTTTTGTATAGTAAATTATTCACAAATTAACTTTTTACTGTCGCAAATTTTAAGTGCGCCAGGGATTTCCTTTTCTATAGTAAATTATTCAAAAAATAATTTTTTACTGTCGCAAATTTTAATTACGCCAGGGATTGCCTTTTCTATAGTAAACTTTTCAAAAAATAATTTTCTACTGTCGCAAATTTTAATTACGCCAGGGATTGCCTTTTCTATAGTAAATTATTCAAAAAATAATTTTTTACTGTCGCAAATTTTAATTACTCCAGGGATTGCCTTTTCTATAGTAAATTATTCAAAAAATAATTTTCTACTGTCGCAAATTTTAATTGCGCCAGGGATTGCCTTTTCTATAGTAAATTATTCAAAAAATAATTTTATACTGTCGCAAATTTTAAGTGCGCCAGGGATTGCCTTTTCTATAGTAAATTATTCAAAAAATAATTTTCAACTGTCGCAAATTTTAATTACGCCAAGGATTGCCTTTTCTTATAGTAAATTATTCAAAAAATAATTTTTTACTGTCGCAAATTTTAATTGCGCCAGGGATTGCCTTTTCTATAGTAAATTATTCAAAAAATAATTTTATACTGTCGCAAATTTTAATTACGCCAGGGATTGCCTTTTCTATAGTAAATTATTCAAAAAATAATTTTTTACTGTCGCAAATTTTAATTACGCCAGGGATTGCCTTTTCTATAGTAAATTATTCAAAAAATAATTTTATACTGTGGCAAATTTTAATTACGCCAGGGATTGCCTTTTCTATGGTAAATTATTCAAAAAATAATTTTATACTGTCGCAAATTTTAAATACGCCAGGGATTGCCTTTTCTGTAGTAAATTATTCAAAAAATAATTTTTTACTGTCGCAAATTTTAAATATCCCAGGGATTGCCTTTTCTATAGTAAATTTCTCACAAATTAATTTTTTACTGTCGCAAATTTTAAGTGCGCCAGGGATTGCCTTTTGTATAGTAAATTATTCACAAATTAACTTTTTACTGTCGCAAATTTTAAGTGCGCCAGGGATTTCCTTTTCTATAGTAAATTATTCAAAAAATAATTTTTTACTGTCGCAAATTTTAATTACGCCAGGGATTGCCTTTTCTATAGTAAACTTTTCAAAAAATAATTTTCTACTGTCGCAAATTTTAATTACGCCAGGGATTGCCTTTTCTATAGTAAATTATTCAAAAAATAATTTTTTACTGTCGCAAATTTTAATTACTCCAGGGATTGCCTTTTCTATAGTAAATTATTCAAAAAATAATTTTTTACTGTCGCAAATTTTAATTACGCCAAGGATTGCCTTTTCTATAGTAAATTATTCAAAAAATAATTTTTTACTGTCGCAAATTTTAATTGCGCCAGGGATTGCCTTTTCTATAGTAAATTATTCAAAAAATAATTTTCTACTGTCGCAAATTTCAAATCCGCCAGGGATTGCCTTTTCTATAGTAAATTATTCAAAAAATAATTTTTTACTATCGCAAGTTTTAATTGCGCCAGGGATTGCCTTTTCTATAGTAAATTATTCAAAAAATAATTTTTTACTGTCGCAAATTTTAAATATCCCAGGGATTGCCTTTTCTATAGTAAATTTCTCACAAATTAATTTCTTACTGTCGCAAATTTTAAATACGCCAGGGATTGCCTTTTCTATAGTAAATTATTCAAAAAATAATTTCTTACTGTCACAAATTTTAAATACGCCAGGGATTGCCTTTTCTATAGTAAATTATTCAAAAAATAATTTTTTACTGTAGCAAATTTTAAATATCCCAGGGATTGCCTTTTCTATAGTAAATTTCTCACAAATTAATTTCTTACTGTCGCAAATTTTAAATACGCCAGGGATTGCCTTTTCTATAGTTAATTATTAAAAAAAATAATTTTCTACTGTCGCAAATTTTAATTACGCCAGGGATTGCCTTTTCTATAGTTAATTATTCAAAAAATAATTTTTTAATGTCGCAAATTTTAATTGCGCCAGGGATTGCCTTTTCTATAGTAAATTATTCAAAAAATAATTTTTTACTGTCGCAAATTTTAATTACGCCAGGGATTGCCTTTTCTATAGTAAATTATTCAAAAAATAATTTTTTACTGTCGCAAATTTTAATTACGCCAGGGATTGCCTTTTCTATAGTAAATTATTCAAAAAATAATTTTCAACTGTCGGAAATTTTAATTACGCCAGGGATTGCCTTTTCTATAGTAAATTATTCAAAAAATAATTTTCAACTGTCGCAAATTTTAATTACGCCAGGGATTGCCTTTTCTATAGTAAATTATTCAAAAAATAATTTTCTACTGTCGCAAATTTTAATTACGCCAGGGATTGCCTTTTCTATAGTAAATTATTCAAAAAATAATTTTCTACTGTCGCAAATTTTAATTACGCCAGGGATTGCCTTTTCTATAGTAAATTATTCAAAAAATAATTTTTTACTGTCGCAAATTTTAATTGCGCCAGGGATTGCCTTTTTATAGTAAATTATTCAAAAAATAATTTATTACTGTCGCAAATTTCAAATCCGCCAGGGATTGCCTTTTCTACAGTAAATTTTGCAAAAAATAATTTTTTACTGTTGCAAATTTTAAATACGCCAGGGATTGCCTTTTCTGTAGTAAATTATTCAAAAAATAATTTTTTACTGTCGCAAATTTTAAATATCCCAGGGATTGCCTTTTCTATAGTAAATTTCTCACAAATTAATTTTTTACTGTCGCAAATTTTAAGTGCGCCAGGGATTGCCTTTTCTATAGTAAATTATTCACAAATTAATTTTTTACTGTCGCAAATTTTAAGTGCGCCAGGGATTGCCTTTTCTATAGTAAATTATTCAAAAAATAATTTTTTACTGTCGCAAATTTTAAATACTCCAGGGATTGCCTTTTCTATAGTAAATTATTCAAAAAATATTTTTTTACTCTCGCAAATTTTAAATATCCCAGGGATTGCCTTTTCTATAGTAAATTTCTCACATATTAATTTTTTACTGTCGCAAATTTTAAGTGCGCCAGGGATTGCCTTTTCTATAGTAAATTATTCACAAATTAATTTTTTACTGTCGCAAATTTTAAGTGCGCCAGGGATTGCCTTTTCTATAGTAAATTTCTCACAAATTAATTTTTTACTGTCGCAAATTTTAAGTGCGCCAGGGATTGCCTTTTCTATAGTAAATTATTCACAAATTAATTTTTTACTGTCGCAAATTTTAAGTGCGCCAGGGATTGCCTTTTCTATAGTAAATTATTCAAAAAATAATTTTTTACTGTCGCAAATTTTAATTACGCCAGGGATTGCCTTTTGTATAGTAAACTTTTCAAAAAATAATTTTCTACTGTCGCAAATTTTAATTACGCCAGGGATTGCCTTTTCTATAGTAAATTTTGCAAAAAATAATTTTTTACTGTCGCAAATTTTAATTGCGCCAGGGATTGCCTTTTCTACAGTAAATTATTCAAAAAATAATTTTTTACTGTCGCAAATTTTAATTGCGCCAGGGATTGCCTTTTCTATAGTAAATTATTCAAAAAATAATTTTTTACTGTCGCAAATTTTAAATATCCCAGGGATTGCCTTTTCTATAGTAAATTTCTCACAAATTAATTTCTTACTGTCGCAAATTTTAAATACGCCAGGGATTGCCTTTTCTATAGTTAATTATTAAAAAAAATAATTTTCTACTGTCGCAAATTTTAAATACGCCAGGGATTGCCTTTTCTATAGTAAATTATTCAAAAAATAATTTTTTACTGTCGCAAATTTTAAGTGCGCCAGGGATTGCCTTTTCTATAGTAAATTATTCAAAAAATAATTTTCAACTGTCGCAAATTTTAATTACGCCAGGGATTGCCTTTTCTATAGTAAATTATTCAAAAAATAATTTTTTACTGTCGCAAATTTTAATTACGCCAGGGATTGCCTTTTCTATAGTTAATTATTCAAAAAATAATTTTTTAATGTCGCAAATTTTAATTGCGCCAGGGATTGCCTTTTCTATAGTAAATTATTCAAAAAATAATTTTTTACTGTCGCAAATTTTAATTACGCCAGGGATTGCCTTTTCTATAGTAAATTATTCAAAAAATAATTTTTTACTGTCGCAAATTTTAATTACGCCAGGGATTGCCTTTTCTATAGTAAATTATTCAAAAAAATAATTTTCAACTGTCGGAAATTTTAATTACGCCAGGGATTGCCTTTTCTATAGTAAATTATTCAAAAAATAATTTTCAACTGTCGCAAATTTTAATTACGCCAGGGATTGCCTTTTCTATAGTAAATTATTCAAAAAATAATTTTCTACTGTCGCAAATTTTAATTACGCCAGGGATTGCCTTTTCTATAGTAAATTATTCAAAAAATAATTTTCTACTGTCGCAAATTTTAATTACGCCAGGGATTGCCTTTTCTATAGTAAATTATTCAAAAAATAATTTTTTACTGTCGCAAATTTAATTGCGCCAGGGATTGCCTTTTTATAGTAAATTATTCAAAAAATAATTTTTTACTGTCGCAAATTTCAAATCCGCCAGGGATTGCCTTTTCTACAGTAAATTTTGCAAAAAATAATTTTTTACTGTCGCAAATTTTAAATACGCCAGGATTGCCTTTTCTGTAGTAAATTATTCAAAAAATAATTTTTTACTGTCGCAAATTTTAAATATCCCAGGGATTGTCTTTTCTATAGTAAATTTCTCACAAATTAATTTTTTACTGTCGCAAATTTTAAGTGCGCCAGGGATTGCCTTTTCTATAGTAAATTATTCACAAATTAATTTTTTACTGTCGCAAATTTTAAGTGCACCAGGGATTGCCTTTTCTATAGTAAATTATTCAAAAAATAATTTTTTACTGTCGCAAATTTTAAATACGCCAGGGATTGCCTTTTCTATAGTAAATTATTCAAAAAATATTTTTTTACTGTCGCAAATTTTAAATATCCCAGGGATTGCCTTTTCTATAGTAAATTTCCTCACATATTAATTTTTTACTGTCGCAAATTTTAAGTGCGCCAGGGATTGCCTTTTCTATAGTAAATTATTCACAAATTAATTTTTTACTGTCGCAAATTTTAAGTGCGCCAGGGATTGCCTTTTCTATAGTAAATTTCTCACAAATTAATTTTTTACTGTCGCAAATTTTAAGTGCGCCAGGGATTGCCTTTTCTATAGTAAATTATTCACAAATTAATTTTTTACTGTCGCAAATTTTAAGTGCGCCAGGGATTGCCTTTTCTATAGTAAATTATTCAAAAATAATTTTTTACTGTCGCAAATTTTAATTACGCCAGGGATTGCCTTTTGTATAGTAAACTTTTCAAAAAATAATTTTCTACTGTCGCAAATTTTAATTACGCCAGGGATTGCCTTTTCTATAGTAAATTATTCAAAAAATAATTTTTTACTGTCGCAAATTTTAATTACTCCAGGGATTGCCTTTTCTATAGTAAATTATTCAAAAAATAATTTTTTACTGTCGCAAATTTTAATTACGCCAAGGATTGCCTTTTCTATAGTAAATTATTCAAAAAATAATTTTTTACTGTCGCAAATTTTAATTGCGCCAGGGATTGCCTTTTCTATAGTAAATTATTCAAAAAATAATTTTCTACTGTCGCAAATTTCAAATCCGCCAGGGATTGCCTTTTCTATAGTAAATTATTCAAAAAATAATTTTTTACTATCGCAAGTTTTAATTGCGCCAGGGATTGCCTTTTCTATAGTAAATTATTCAAAAAATAATTTTTTACTGTCGCAAATTTTAAATATCCCAGGGATTGCCTTTTCTATAGTAAATTTCTCACAAATTAATTTCTTACTGTCGCAAATTTTAAATACGCCAGGGATTGCCTTTTCTATAGTAAATTATTCAAAAAATAATTTCTTACTGTCACAAATTTTAAATACGCCAGGGATTGCCTTTTCTATAGTAAATTATTCAAAAAATAATTTTTACTGTAGCAAATTTTAAATATCCCAGGGATTGCCTTTTCTATAGTAAATTTCTCACAAATTAATTTCTTACTGTCGCAAATTTTAAATACGCCAGGGATTGCCTTTTCTATAGTTAATTATTAAAAAAAATAATTTTCTACTGTCGCAAATTTTAATTACGCCAGGGATTGCCTTTTCTATAGTTAATTATTCAAAAAATAATTTTTTAATGTCGCAAATTTTAATTGCGCCAGGGATTGCCTTTTCTATAGTAAATTATTCAAAAAATAATTTTTTACTGTCGCAAATTTTAATTACGCCAGGGATTGCCTTTTCTATAGTAAATTATTCAAAAAATAATTTTTTACTGTCGCAAATTTTAATTACGCCAGGGATTGCCTTTTCTATAGTAAATTATTCAAAAAATAATTTTCAACTGTCGGAAATTTTAATTACGCCAGGGATTGCCTTTTCTATAGTAAATTATTCAAAAAATAATTTTCAACTGTCGCAAATTTTAATTACGCCAGGGATTGCCTTTTCTATAGTAAATTATTCAAAAAATAATTTTCTACTGTCGCAAATTTTAATTACGCCAGGGATTGCCTTTTCTATAGTAAATTATTCAAAAAATAATTTTCTACTGTCGCAAATTTTAATTACGCCAGGGATTGCCTTTTCTATAGTAAATTATTCAAAAAATAATTTTTTACTGTCGCAAATTTTAATTGCGCCAGGGATTGCCTTTTTATAGTAAATTATTCAAAAAATAATTTATTACTGTCGCAAATTTCAAATCCGCCAGGGATTGCCTTTTCTACAGTAAATTTTGCAAAAAATAATTTTTTACTGTTGCAAATTTTAAATACGCCAGGGATTGCCTTTTCTGTAGTAAATTATTCAAAAAATAATTTTTTACTGTCGCAAATTTTAAATATCCCAGGGATTGCCTTTTCTATAGTAAATTTCTCACAAATTAATTTTTTACTGTCGCAAATTTTAAGTGCGCCAGGGATTGCCTTTGCTATAGTAAATTATTCACAAATTAATTTTTTACTGTCGCAAATTTTAAGTGCGCCAGGGATTGCCTTTTCTATAGTAAATTATTCAAAAAATAATTTTTTACTGTCGCAAATTTTAAATACGCCAGGGATTGCCTTTTCTATAGTAAATTATTCAAAAAATATTTTTTTACTCTCGCAAATTTTAAATATCCAGGGATTGCCTTTTCTATAGTAAATTTCTCACATATTAATTTTTTACTGTCGCAAATTTTAAGTGCGCCAGGGATTGCCTTTTCTATAGTAAATTATTCACAAATTAATTTTTTACTGTCGCAAATTTTAAGTGCGCAGGGATTGCCTTTTCTATAGTAAATTTCTCACAAATTAATTTTTTACTGTCGCAAATTTTAAGTGCGCCAGGGATTGCCTTTTCTATAGTAAATTATTCACAAATTAATTTTTTACTGTCGCAAATTTTAAGTGCGCCAGGGATTGCCTTTTCTATAGTAAATTATTCAAAAAATAATTTTTTACTGTCGCAAATTTTAATTACGCCAGGGGATTGCCTTTGTATAGTAAACTTTTCAAAAAATAATTTTCTACTGTCGCAAATTTTAATTACGCCAGGGATTGCCTTTTCTATAGTAAATTTTGCAAAAAATAATTTTTTACTGTCGCAAATTTTAATTGCGCCAGGGATTGCCTTTTCTACAGTAAATTATTCAAAAAATAATTTTTTACTGTCGCAAATTTTAATTGCGCCAGGGATTGCCTTTTCTATAGTAAATTATTCAAAAAATAATTTTTTACTGTCGCAAATTTTAAATATCCCAGGGATTGCCTTTTCTATAGTAAATTTCTCACAAATTAATTTCTTACTGTCGCAAATTTTAAATACGCCAGGGATTGCCTTTTCTATAGTTAATTATTAAAAAAAATAATTTTCTACTGTCGCAAATTTTAAATACGCCAGGGATTGCCTTTTCTATAGTAAATTATTCAAAAAATAATTTTTTACTGTCGCAAATTTTAAGTGCGCCAGGGATTGCCTTTTCTATAGTAAATTATTCAAAAAATAATTTTCAACTGTCGCAAATTTTAATTACGCCAGGGATTGCCTTTTCTATAGTAAATTATTCAAAAAATAATTTTTTACTGTCGCAAATTTTAATTACGCCAGGGATTGCCTTTTCTATAGTTAATTATTCAAAAAATAATTTTTTAATGTCGCAAATTTTAATTGCGCCAGGGATTGCCTTTTCTATAGTAAATTATTCAAAAAATAATTTTTTACTGTCGCAAATTTTAATTACGCCAGGGATTGCCTTTTCTATAGTAAATTATTCAAAAAATAATTTTTTACTGTCGCAAATTTTAATTACGCCAGGGATTGCCTTTTCTATAGTAAATTATTCAAAAAATAATTTTCAACTGTCGGAAATTTTAATTACGCCAGGGATTGCCTTTTCTATAGTAAATTATTCAAAAAATAATTTTCAACTGTCGCAAATTTTAATTACGCCAGGGATTGCCTTTTCTATAGTAAATTATTCAAAAAATAATTTTCTACTGTCGCAAATTTTAATTACGCCAGGGATTGCCTTTTCTATAGTAAATTATTCAAAAAATAATTTTCTACTGTCGCAAATTTTAATTACGCCAGGGATTGCCTTTTCTATAGTAAATTATTCAAAAAATAATTTTTTACTGTCGCAAATTTTAATTGCGCCAGGGATTGCCTTTTTATAGTAAATTATTCAAAAAATAATTTTTTACTGTCGCAAATTTCAAATCCGCCAGGGATTGCCTTTTCTACAGTAAATTTTGCAAAAAATAATTTTTTACTGTCGCAAATTTTAAATACGCCAGGGATTGCCTTTTCTGTAGTAAATTATTCAAAAAATAATTTTTTACTGTCGCAAATTTTAAATATCCCAGGGATTGTCTTTTCTATAGTAAATTTCTCACAAATAAATTTTTTACTGTCGCAAATTTTAAGTGCGCCAGGGATTGCCTTTTCTATAGTAAATTATTCACAAATTAATTTTTTACTGTCGCAAATTTTAAGTGCACCAGGGATTGCCTTTTCTATAGTAAATTATTCAAAAAATAATTTTTTACTGTCGCAAATTTTAAATACGCCAGGGATTGCCTTTTCTATAGTAAATTATTCAAAAAATATTTTTTTACTGTCGCAAATTTTAAATATCCCAGGGATTGCCTTTTCTATAGTAAATTTCTCACATATTAATTTTTTACTGTCGCAAATTTTAAGTGCGCCAGGGATTGCCTTTTCTATAGTAAATTATTCACAAATTAATTTTTTACTGTCGCAAATTTTAAGTGCGCCAGGGATTGCCTTTTCTATAGTAAATTTCTCACAAATTAATTTTTTACTGTCGCAAATTTTAAGTGCGCCAGGGATTGCCTTTTCTATAGTAAATTATTCACAAATTAATTTTTTACTGTCGCAAATTTTAAGTGCGCCAGGGATTGCCTTTTCTATAGTAAATTATTCAAAAAATAATTTTTTACTGTCGCAAATTTTAATTACGCCAGGGATTGCCTTTTGTATAGTAAACTTTTCAAAAAATAATTTTCTACTGTAGCAAATTTTAATTACGCCAGGGATTGCCTTTTCTATAGTAAATTTTGCAAAAAATAATTTTTTACTGTCGCAAATTTTAATTGCGCCAGGGATTGCCTTTTCTACAGTAAATTATTCAAAAAATAATTTTTTACTGTCGCAAATTTTAATTACGCCAGGGATTGCCTTTTCTATAGTAAATTATTCAAACAATAATTTTATACTGTCGCAAATTTTAAATATCCCAGGGATTGCCTTTTCTATAGTAAATTTCTCACATATTAATTTTTTACTGTCGCAAATTTTAAGTGCGCCAGGGATTGCCTTTTCTATAGTAAATTATTCACAAATTAATTTTTTACTGTCGCAAATTTTAAGTGCGCCAGGGATTGCCTTTTCTATAGTAAATTTCTCACAAATTAATTTTTTACTGTCGCAAATTTTAAGTGCGCCAGGGATTGCCTTTTCTATAGTAAATTATTCACAAATTAATTTTTTACTGTCGCAAATTTTAAGTGCGCCAGGGATTGCCTTTTCTATAGTAAATTATTCAAAAAATAATTTTTTACTGTCGCAAATTTTAATTACGCCAGGGATTGCCTTTTGTATAGTAAACTTTTCAAAAAATAATTTTCTACTGTCGCAAATTTTAATTACGCCAGGGATTGCCTTTTCTATAGTAAATTTTGCAAAAAATAATTTTTTACTGTCGCAAATTTTAATTGCGCCAGGGATTGCCTTTTCTACAGTAAATTATTCAAAAAATAATTTTTTACTGTCGCAAATTTTAATTACGCCAGGGATTGCCTTTTCTATAGTAAATTATTCAAAAAATAATTTTTTACTGTCGCAAATTTTAAATATCCCAGGGATTGCCTTTTCTATAGTAAATTTCTCACAAATTAATTTCTTACTGTCGCAAATTTTAAATACGCCAGGGATTGCCTTTTCTATAGTAAATTATTCAAAAAATAATTTCTTACTGTCGCAAATTTTAAATACGCCAGGGATTGCCTTTTCTATAGTAAATTATTCAAAAAATAATTTTTTACTGTCGCAAATTTTAAATATCCCAGGGATTGCCTTTTCTATAGTAAATTTCTCACAAATTAATTTCTTACTGTCGCAAATTTTAAATACGCCAGGGATTGCCTTTTCTATAGTAAATTATTCAAAAAATAATTTTCTACTGTCGCAAATTTTAAATACGCCAGGAATTGCCTTTTCTATAGTAAATTATTCAAAAAATAATTTTTTACTGTCGCAAAATTTAAGTGCGCCAGGGATTGCCTTTTCTATAGTAAATTATTCAAAAAATAATTTTCAACTGTCGCAAATTTTAATTACGCCAGGGATTGCCTTTTCTATAGTAAATTATTCAAAAAATAATTTTTTACTGTCGCAAATTTTAATTACGCCAGGGATTGCCTTTTCTATAGTTAATTATTCAAAAAATAATTTTTTACTGTCGCAAATTTTAATTGCGCCAAGGATTGCCTTTCCTATAGTAAATTATTCAAAAAATAATTTTTTACTGTCGCAAATTTTAATTACGCCAGGGATTGCCTTTTCTATAGTAAATTATTCAAAAAATAATTTTTTACTGTCGCAAATTTTAATTACGCCAGGGATTGCCTTTTCTATAGTAAATTATTCAAAAAATAATTTTCAACTGTCGGAAATTTTAATTACGCCAGGGATTGCCTTTTCTATAGTAAATTATTCAAAAAATAATTTTCAACTGTCGCAAATTTTAATTACGCCAGGGATTGCCTTTTCTATAGTAAATTATTCAAAAAATAATTTTCTACTGTCGCAAATTTTAATTACGCCAGGGATTGCCTTTTCTATAGTAAATTATTCAAAAAATAATTTTCTACTGTCGCAAATTTTAATTACGCCAGGGATTGCCTCTTCTATAGTAAATTATTCAAAAAATAATTTTTTACTGTCGCAAATTTTAATTGCGCCAGGGATTGCCTTTTCTATAGTAAATTATTCAAAAAATAATTTTTTACTGTCGCAAATTTCAAATCCGCCAGGGATTGCCTTTTCTACAGTAAATTTTGCAAAAAATAATTTTTTACTGTTGCAAATTTTAATTTCGCCAGGGATTGCCTTTTCTATAGTAAATTATTCAAAAAATAATTTTATACTGTCGCAAATTTTAATTACGCCAGGGATTGCCTTTACTATAGTAAATTATTCAAAAAATAATTTTCAACTGTCGCAAATTTTAATTACGCCAGGGATTGCCTTTTCTATAGTAAATTATTCAAAAAATAATTTTTTTACTGTCGCAAATTTTAATTGCGCCAGGGATTGCCTTTTCTATAGTAAATTTTGCAAAAAATAATTTTCAACTGTCGCAAATTTTAATTACGCCAGGGATTGCCTTTTCTATAGTAAATTATTCAAAAAATAATTTTTTACTGTCGCAAATTTTAATTACGCCAGGGATTGCCTTTTCTATAGTTAATTATTCAAAAAATAATTTTTTACTGTCGCAAATTTTAATTGCGCCAGGGATTGCCTTTTCTATAGTAAATTATTCAAAAAATAATTTTTTACTGTCGCAAATTTTAATTACGCCAGGGATTGCCTTTTCTATAGTAAATTATTCAAAAAATAATTTTTTACTGTCGCAAATTTTAATTACGCCAGGGATTGCCTTTTCTATAGTAAATTATTCAAAAAATAATTTTCAACTGTCGCAAATTTTAATTACGCCAGGGATTGCCTTTTCTATAGTAAATTATTCAAAAAATAATTTTTTACTGTCGCAAATTTCAAATCCGCCAGGGATTGCCTTTTCTACAGTAAATTTTGCAAAAAATAATTTTTTACTGTTGCAAATTTTAATTGCGCCAGGGATTGCCTTTTCTATAGTAAATTATTCAAAAAATAATTTTATACTGTCGCAAATTTTAATTACGCCAGGGATTGCCTTTACTATAGTAAATTATTCAAAAAATAATTTTCAACTGTCGCAAATTTTAATTACGCCAGGGATTGCCATTTCTATAGTAAATTATTCAAAAAATAATTTTTTACTGTCGCAAATTTTAATTGCGCCAGGGATTGCCTTTTCTATAGTAAATTTTGCAAAAAATAATTTTCAACTGTCGCAAATTTTAATTACGCCAGGGATTGCCTTTTCTATAGTAAATTATTCAAAAAATAATTTTTTACTCTCGCAAATTTTAATTACGCCAGGGATTGCCTTTTCTATAGTTAATTATTCAAAAAATAATTTTTTACTGTCGCAAATTTTAATTGCGCCAGGGATGATTGCCTTTTCTATAGTAAATTATTCAAAAAATAATTTTTTACTGTCGCAAATTTTAATTACGCCAGGGATTGCCTTTTCTATAGTAAATTATTCAAAAAATAATTTTTTACTGTCGCAAATTTTAATTACGCCAGGGATTGCCTTTTCTATAGTAAATTATTAAAAAAATAATTTTCAACTGTCGGAAATTTTAATTACGCCAGGGATTGCCTTTTCTATAGTAAATTATTCAAAAAATAATTTTCAACTGTCGCAAATTTTAATTACGCCAGGGATTGCCTTTTCTATAGTAAATTATTCAAAAAATAATTTTCTACTGTCGCAAATTTTAATTACGCCAGGGATTGCCTTTTCTATAGAAAATTATTCAAAAAATAATTTTCTACTGTCGCAAATATTAATTACGCCAGGGATTGCCTTTTCTATAGTAAATTATTCAAAAAATAATTTTTTACTGTCGCAAATTTTAATTGCGCCAGGGATTGCCTTTTCTATAGTAAATTATTCAAAAAATAATTTTTTACTGTCGCAAATTTCAAATCCGCCAGGGATTGCCTTTTCTACAGTAAATTTTGCAAAAAATAATTTTTTACTGTTGCAAATTTTAATTGCGCCAGGGATTGCCTTTTCTATAGTAAATTATTCAAAAAATAATTTTATACTGTCGCAAATTTTAATTACGCCAGGGATTGCCTTTACTATAGTAAATTATTCAAAAAATAATTTTCAACTGTCGCAAATTTTAATTACGCCAGGGATTGCCTTTTCTATAGTAAATTATTCAAAAAATAATTTTTTACTGTCGCAAATTTTAATTGCGCCAGGGATTGCCTTTTCTATAGTAAATTTTGTAAAAAATAATTTTTTACTGTCGCAAATTTTAAATACGCCAGGGATTGCCTTTTCTATAGTAAATTATTCAAAAAATAATTTTATACTGTCGCAAATTTTAATTACGCCAGGGATTGCCTTTTCTATAGTAAATTTTGCAAAAAATAATTTTTTACTGTAGCAAATTTTAATTGCGCCAGGGATTGCCTTTTCTGTAGTAAATTATTCAAAAAATAATTTTATACTGTCGCAAATTTTAATTACGCCAGGGATTGCCTTTTCTATAGTAAATTATTCAAAAAATAATTTTCAACTGTAGCAAATTTTAATTACGCCAGGGATTGCCTTTTCTATAGTAAATTATTCAAAAAATAATTTTATACTGTCGCAAATTTTAATTTCGCCAGTGATTGCCTTTTCTATAGTAAATTATTCAAAAAATAATTTTTTACTGTCGCAAATTTTAATTACGCCAGGGATTGCCTCTTCTATAGTAAATTATTCAAAAAATAATTTTCAACTGTCGCAAATTTTAATTGCGCCAGGGATTGACTTTTCTATAGTAAATTATTCAAAAAATAATTTTTTACTGTCGCAAATTTCAATTGCGCCAGGGATTGCCTTTTCTATAGTAAATTATTCAAAAAATAATTTTCAACTGTCGCAAATTTTAAATACGCCAGGGATTGCCTTTTCTATAGTAAATTTTGCAAGAAAATAATTTTTTACTGTCGCAAATTTTAAATATCCCAGGGATTGCCTTTTCTATAGTAAATTATTCAAAAAATAATTTTATACTGTCGCAAATTTTAATTACGCCAGGGATTGCCTTTCCAATAGTAAATTATTCAAAAAATAATTTTCAACTGTCGCAAATTTTAATTACGCCAGGGATTGCCTTTTCAAAAAATAATTTTTTACTGTCGCAAATTTCAAATCCGCCAGAGATTGCCTATTCTATAGTAAATTATTCAAAAAATAATTTTCTACTGTCGCAAATTTTAATTACGCCAGGGATTGCCTTTTCTAGAGTAAATTATTCAAAAAATAATTTTCTACTGTCGCAAATTTTAATTACGCCAGGGATTGCCTTTTCTATAGTAAATTATTCAAAAAATAATTTTCTACTGTCGCAAATTTTAATTGCGCCAGGGATTGCCTTTTCTATAGTAAATTATTCAAAAAATAATTTTTTACTATCGCAAGTTTTAATTGCGCCAGGGATTGCCTTTTCTACAGTAAATTTTTCAAAATATTAATTTTCTACTGTCGCAAATTTTAATTACGCCAGGGATTGCCTTTTCTATAGTAAATTATTCAAAAAATAATTTTCTACTGTCGCAAATTTTAATTACGCCAGGGATTGCCTTTTCTATAGTAAATTATTCAAAAAATAATTTTATACTGTCGCAAATTTTAATTACGCCAGGGATTGCTTTTTCTATAGTAAATTATTCAAAAAATAATTTTTTACTGTCGCAAATTTTAAATACGCCAGGGATTGCCTTTTCTATAGTAAATTTTGCAAAAAAATAATTTTTTAATGTCGCAAATTTTAATTACGCCAGGGATTGCTTTTTCTATAGTAAATTATTCAAAAAATAATTTTTTACTGTCGCAAATTTTAAATACGCCAGGGATTGCCTTTTCTATAGTAAATTTTGCAAAAAAATAATTTTTTAATGTCGCAAATTTTAAATATCACAGGGATTGCCTTTTCTATAGTAAATTTCTCACAAATTAATTTTTTACTGTCGCAAATTTTAAATACGCCAGGGATTGCCTTTTCTATAGTAAATTATTCAAAAAATAATTTTTTACTCTCGCAAATTTTAAATATCCCAGGGATTGCCTTTTCTATAGTAAATTTCTCACAAATTAATTTTTTACTGTCGCAAATTTTAAATACGCCAGGGATTGCCTTTTCTATAGTAAATTATTAAAAAAATAATTTTTTACTGTCGCAAATTTCAAATCCGCCAGGGATTGCCTTTTCTACAGTAAATTTTGCAAAAAATAATTTTTTACTGTTGCAAATTTTAATTGCGCCAGGGATTGCCTTTTCTGTAGTAAATTATTCAAAAAATAATTTTTTACTGTCGCAAATTTTAATTACGCCAGGGATTGCCTTTTATATAGTAAATTATTCAAAAAATAATTTTCTACTGTCGCAAATTTTAATTACGCCAGGGATTGCCTTTTCTATAGTAAATTATTCAAAAAATAATTTTATACTGTCGCAAATTTTAAGTGCGCCAGGGATTGCCTTTTCTATAGTAAATTATTCAAAAAATAATTTTCTACTGTCGCAAATTTTAATTGCGCCAGGAATTGCCTTTTCTATAGTAAATTATTCAAAAAATAATTTTTTACTGTCGCAAATTTTAAATATCCCAGGGATTGCCTTTTCTATAGTAAATTTCTCACAAATTAATTTTTTACTGTCGCAAATTTTAATTACGCCAGGGATTGCCTTTTCTATAGTAAATTATTCAAAAAATAATTTTCAACTGTCGCAAATTTTAATTGCGCCAGGTATTGCCTTTTCTATAGTAAATTATTCAAAAAATAATTTTTTACTATCGCAAGTTTTAATTGCGCAAGGGATTGCCTTTTCTATAGTAAATTATTCAAAAAATAATTTTCAACTGTGGCAAATTTTAATTACGCCAGGGATTGCCTTTTCTATAGTAAATTATTCAAAAAATAATTTTTTACTGTCGCAAATTTCAAATCCGCCAGGGATTGCCTTTTCTATAGTAAATTATTCAAAAAATAATTTTCAACTGTCGCAAATTTTAATTACGCCAGGGATTGCCTTTTCTATAGTAAATTATTCAAAAAATAATTTTCTACTGTCGCAAATTTTAATTACGCCAGGGATTGCCTTTTCTATAGAAAATTATTCAAAAAATAATTTTCTACTGTCGCAAATATTAATTACGCCAGGGATTGCCTTTTCTATAGTAAATTATTCAAAAAATAATTTTTTACTGTCGCAAATTTTAATTGCGCCAGGGATTGCCTTTTCTATAGTAAATTATTCAAAAAATAATTTTTTACTGTCGCAAATTTCAAATCCGCCAGGGATTGCCTTTTCTACAGTAAATTTTGCAAAAAATAATTTTTTACTGTTGCAAATTTTAATTGCGCCAGGGATTGCCTTTTCTATAGTAAATTATTCAAAAAATAATTTTATACTGTCGCAAATTTTAATTACGCCAGGGATTGCCTTTACTATAGTAAATTATTCAAAAAATAATTTTCAACTGTCGCAAATTTTAATTACGCCAGGGATTGCCTTTTCTATAGTAAATTATTCAAAAAATAATTTTTTACTGTCGCAAATTTTAATTGCGCCAGGGATTGCCTTTTCTATAGTAAATTTTGTAAAAAATAATTTTTTACTGTCGCAAATTTTAAATACGCCAGGGATTGCCTTTTCTATAGTAAATTATTCAAAAAATAATTTTATACTGTCGCAAATTTTAATTACGCCAGGGATTGCCTTTTCTATAGTAAATTTTGCAAAAAATAATTTTTTACTGTAGCAAATTTTAATTGCGCCAGGGATTGCCTTTTCTGTAGTAAATTATTCAAAAAATAATTTTATACTGTCGCAAATTTTAATTACGCCAGGGATTGCCTTTTCTATAGTAAATTATTCAAAAAATAATTTTCAACTGTAGCAAATTTTAATTACGCCAGGGATTGCCTTTTCTATAGTAAATTATTCAAAAAATAATTTTATACTGTCGCAAATTTTAATTTCGCCAGTGATTGCCTTTTCTATAGTAAATTATTCAAAAAATAATTTTTTACTGTCGCAAATTTTAATTACGCCAGGGATTGCCTCTTCTATAGTAAATTATTCAAAAAATAATTTTCAACTGTCGCAAATTTTAATTGCGCCAGGGATTGCCTTTTCTATAGTAAATTATTCAAAAAATAATTTTCAACTGTCGCAAATTTTAAATACGCCAGGGATTGCCTTTTCTATAGTAAATTTTGCAAGAAAATAATTTTTTACTGTCGCAAATTTTAAATATCCCAGGGATTGCCTTTTCTATAGTAAATTATTCAAAAAATAATTTTATACTGTCGCAAATTTTAATTACGCCAGGGATTGCCTTTCCAATAGTAAATTATTCAAAAAATAATTTTCAACTGTCGCAAATTTTAATTACGCCAGGGATTGCCTTTTCAAAAAATAATTTTTTACTGTCGCAAATTTCAAATCCGCCAGAGATTGCCTATTCTATAGTAAATTATTCAAAAAATAATTTTCTACTGTCGCAAATTTTAATTACGCCAGGGATTGCCTTTTCTAGAGTAAATTATTCAAAAAATAATTTTCTACTGTCGCAAATTTTAATTACGCCAGGGATTGCCTTTTCTATAGTAAATTATTCAAAAAATAATTTTCTACTGTCGCAAATTTTAATTGCGCCAGGGATTGCCTTTTCTATAGTAAATTATTCAAAAAATAATTTTTTACTATCGCAAGTTTTAATTGCGCCAGGGATTGCCTTTTCTACAGTAAATTTTTCAAAATATTAATTTTCTACTGTCGCAAATTTTAATTACGCCAGGGATTGCCTTTTCTATAGTAAATTATTCAAAAAATAATTTTCTACTGTCGCAAATTTTAATTACGCCAGGGATTGCCTTTTCTATAGTAAATTATTCAAAAAATAATTTTATACTGTCGCAAATTTTAATTACGCCAGGGATTGCTTTTTCTATAGTAAATTATTCAAAAAATAATTTTTTACTGTCGCAAATTTTAAATACGCCAGGGATTGCCTTTTCTATAGTAAATTTTGCAAAAAAATAATTTTTTAATGTCGCAAATTTTAAATATCACAGGGATTGCCTTTTCTATAGTAAATTTCTCACAAATTAATTTTTTACTGTCGCAAATTTTAAATACGCCAGGGATTGCCTTTTCTATAGTAAATTATTCAAAAAATAATTTTTTACTCTCGCAAATTTTAAATATCCCAGGGATTGCCTTTTCTATAGTAAATTTCTCACAAATTAATTTTTTACTGTCGCAAATTTTAAATACGCCAGGGATTGCCTTTTCTATAGTAAATTATTAAAAAAATAATTTTTTACTGTCGCAAATTTCAAATCCGCCAGGGATTGCCTTTTCTACAGTAAATTTTGCAAAAAATAATTTTTTACTGTTGCAAATTTTAATTGCGCCAGGGATTGCCTTTTCTGTAGTAAATTATTCAAAAAATAATTTTTTACTGTCGCAAATTTTAATTACGCCAGGGATTGCCTTTTATATAGTAAATTATTCAAAAAATAATTTTCTACTGTCGCAAATTTTAATTACGCCAGGGATTGCCTTTTCTATAGTAAATTATTCAAAAAATAATTTTATACTGTCGCAAATTTTAAGTGCGCCAGGGATTGCCTTTTCTATAGTAAATTATTCAAAAAATAATTTTCTACTGTCGCAAATTTTAATTGCGCCAGGAATTGCCTTTTCTATAGTAAATTATTCAAAAAATAATTTTTTACTGTCGCAAATTTTAAATATCCCAGGGATTGCCTTTTCTATAGTAAATTTCTCACAAATTAATTTTTTACTGTCGCAAATTTTAATTACGCCAGGGATTGCCTTTTCTATAGTAAATTATTCAAAAAATAATTTTCAACTGTCGCAAATTTTAATTGCGCCAGGTATTGCCTTTTCTATAGTAAATTATTCAAAAAATAATTTTTTACTATCGCAAGTTTTAATTGCGCAAGGGATTGCCTTTTCTATAGTAAATTATTCAAAAAATAATTTTCAACTGTGGCAAATTTTAATTACGCCAGGGATTGCCTTTTCTATAGTAAATTATTCAAAAAATAATTTTTTACTGTCGCAAATTTCAAATCCGCCAGGGATTGCCTTTTCTATAGTAAATTATTCAAAAAATAATTTTCAACTGTCGCAAATTTTAATTACGCCAGGGATTGCCTTTTCTATAGTAAATTATTCAAAAAATAATTTTCTACTGTCGCAAGTTTTAATTGCGCCAGGGATTGCCTTTTCTACAGTAAATTTTGCAAAAAATAATTTTCTACTGTCGCAAATTTTAAATACGCCAGGGATTGCCTTTTCTATAGTAAATTATTCAAAAAATAATTTTTTACTATCGCAAGTTTTAATTGCGCCAGGGATTGCCTTTTCTATAGTAAATTATTCAAAAAATAATTTTTTACTGTCGCAAATTTTAATTACGCCAGGGATTGCCTTTTCTATAGTAAATTATTCAAAAAATAATTTTTTACTGTCGCAAATTTTAATTTCGCCAGGGATTGCCTTTTCTATAGTAAATTTTGCATAAAATAATTTTATACTGTCGCAAATTTTAATTACGCCAGGGATTGCATTTTCTATAGTAAATTTTGCAAAAAAATAATTTTCTACTGTCGCAAATTTTAATTACGCCAGGGACTGCCTTTTCTATAGTAAATTTTGCAAAAAATAATTTTCTACTGTCGCAAGTTTTAATTGCGCCAGGGATTGCGTTTTCTACAGTAAATTTTGCAAAAAATAATTTTCTACTGTCGCAAATTTTAATTACGCCAGGGATTGCATTTTCTATAGTAAATTTTGCAAAAAATAATTTTTTACTTTCGCAAATTTTAAGTGCGCCAGGGATTGCCAATTCTATAGTAAATTATTCAAAAAATAATTTTTTAATGTCGCAAATTTTAATTACGCCAGGGATTGCCTTTTCTATAGTAAATTATTCAAAAAATAATTTTTTACTGTCGCAAATTTTAAATACGCGAGGGATTGCCTTTTCTATAGCAAATTATTCAAAAAATAATTTTTTACTGTCGCAAATTTTAAATATCCCAGGGATTGCCTTTTCTATAGTAAATTCCTCACAAATTAATTTTTTACTGTCGCAAATTTTAAATACGCCAGGGATTGCCTTTTCTATAGTAAATTATTCAAAAAATAATTTTATACTGTCGCAAATTTTAAGTGCGCCAGGGATTGCCTTTTCTATAGTAAATTTTGCAAAAAAATAATTTTCTACTGTCGCAAATTTTAAATATCCCAGGGATTGCCTTTTCTATAGTAAATTTCTCACAAATTAATTTTTTACTGTCGCAAATTTTAAATACGCCAGGGATTGCCTTTTCTATAGTAAATTATTCAAAACATAATTTTTTACTGTCGCAAATTTTAAGTGCGCCAGGGATTGCCTTTTCTATAGTAAATTATTCAAAAAATAATTTTTTACTGTCGCAAATTTTAAATACGCCAGGGATTGCCTTTTCTATAGTAAATTTTGCAAAAAAATAATTTTCTACTGTCGCAAATTTTAATTACGCCAGGGATTGCCTTTTCTATAGTAAATTATTCAAGAAATAATTTTCTACTGTCGCAAGTTTTAATTGCGCCAGGGATTGCCTTTTCTATAGTAAATTATTCAAAAAATAATTTTCAACTGTCGCAAATTTTAAGTGCGCCAGGGATTGCCTTTTCTATAGTAAATTATTCAAAAAATAATTTTATACTGTCGCAAATTTTAATTACGCCAGGGATTGCCTTTTCTATAGTAAATTATTCAAAAAATAATTTTTTACTGTCGCAAATTTTAAGTGCGCCAGGGAGATTGCCTTTTCTATAGTAAATTATTCGAAAAATAATTTTATACTGTCGCAAATTTTAATTACGCCAGGGATTGCCTTTTCTATAGTAAATTATTCAAAAAATAATTTTCAACTGTCGCAAATTGTAATTGCGCCAGGGATTGCCTTTTCTATAGTAAATTATTCAAAAAATAATTTTCAACTGTCGCAAATTTTAACTACGCCAGGGATTGCCTTTTCTATAGTAAATTATTCAAAAAATAATTTTCAACTGTCGCAAATTTTAATTGCGCCAGGGATTGCCTTTTCTATAGTAAATTATTCAAAAAATAATTTTTTACTGTCGCAAATTTCAAATCCGCCAGGGATTGCCTTTTCTATAGCAAATTATTCAAAAAATAATTTTATACTGTCGCAAATTTTAAGTGCGCCAGGGATTGCCTTTTCTATAGTAAATTATTCAAAAAATAATTTTCAACTGTCGCAAATTTTAATTGCGCCAGGGATTGCCTTTTCTATAGTAAATTATTCAAAAAATAATTTTCAACTGTCGCAAATTTTAATTACGCCAGGGATTGCCTTTTCTATAGTAAATTATTCAAAAAATAATTTTCAACTGTCGCAAATTTTAATTGCGCCAGGGATTGCCTTTTCTATAGTAAATTATTCAAAAAATAATTTTTTACTGTCGCAAATTTCAAATCCGCCAGGGATTGCCTTTTCTATAGTAAATTATTCAAAAAATAATTTTCTACTGTCGCAAATTTTAATTACGCCAGGGATTGCCTTTTCTATAGTAAATTATTCAAAAAATAATTTTCTACTGTCGCAAATTTTAATAATGCCAGGATTGCCTTTTGTATAGTAAATTTTTCAAAAAATAATTTTTTACTGTCGCAAATTTTAAATATCCCAGGGATTGCCTTTTCTATAGTAAATTATTCAAAAAATAATTTTCAACTGTCGCAAATTTTAATTGCGCCAGGGATTGCCTTTTCTATAGTAAATTATTCAAAAAATAATTTTATACTGTCGCAAATTTTAATTACGCCAGGGATTGCCTTTTCTACAGTATATTTTTCAAAAAATAATTTTTTACTATCGCAAATTTTAATTACGCCAGGGATTGCCTTTTCTATAGTAAATTATTCAAAAAATAATTTTCTACTGTCGCAAATTTTAATTACGCCAGGGATTGCCTTTTCTATAGTAAATTTCTCACAAAATAATTTTTATTGTCGCAAATTTCAAATCCGCCAGGGATTGCCTTTTCTATAGTAAATTATTCAAAAAATAATTTTTTACTGTCGCAAATTTCAAATCCGCCAGGGATTGCCTTTTCTATAGTAAATTATTCAAAAAATAATTTTTTACTGTCGCAAATTTTAAATACGCCAGGGATTGCCTTTTCTATAGTAAATTATTCAAAAATAATTTTTTACTGTCGCAAATTTTAAGTGCGCCAGATATTGCCTTTTCTATAGTAAATTATTCAAAAATAATTTTCAACTGTCGCAAATTTTAATTACGCCAGGGATTGCCTTTTCTATAGTAAATTATTCAAAAAATAATTTTCAACTGTCGCAAATTTTAATTACGCCAGGGATTGCCTTTTCTATAGTAAATTATTCAAAAAATAATTTTTTACTGTCGCAAATTTCAAATCCGCCAGGGATTGCCTTTTCTATAGTAAATTATTCAAAAAATAATTTTCTACTGTCGCAAATTTTAATTACGCCAAGGATTGCCTTTTCTATAGTAAATTATTCAAAAAATAATTTTTTACTGTCGCAAATTTTAATTGCGCCAGGGATTGCCGTTTCTATAGTAAATTATTCAAAAAATAATTTTTTACTATCGCAAATTTTAATTACGCCAGGGATTGCCTTTTCTATAGTAAATTTTGCAAAAAAATAATTTTTTACTGTCGCAAATTTTAAATATCCCAGGGATTGCCTTTTTTATAGTAAATTTCTCACAAAATAAATTTTTACTGTCGCAAATTTTAAATATCCCAGGGATTGCCTTTTCTATAGTAAATTATTCAAAAAATAATTTTCTACTGTCGCAAATTTTAATTACGCCAGGGATTGCCTTTTCTATAGTAAATTATTCAAAAAATAATTTTATACTGTCGCAAATTTTAAGTGCGCCAGGGATTGCCTTTTCTATAGTAAATTATTCAAAAAATAATTTTCTACTGTCGCAAATTTTAATTGCGCCAGGGATTGCCTTTTCTATAGTAAATTATTCAAAAAATAATTTTCAACTGTCGCAAATTTTAATTACGCCAGGGATTGCCTTTTCTATAGTAAATTATTCAAAAAATAATTTTCAAACTGTCGCAAATTTTAATTGCGCCAGGGATTGCCTTTTCTATAGTAAATTATTCAAAAAATAATTTTCAACTGTCGCAAATTTTAAGTGCGCCAGGGATTGCCTTTTCTATAGTAAATTATTCAAAAAATAGTTTTATACTGTCGCAAATTTTAATTACGCCAGGGATTGCCTTTTCTATAGTAAATTATTCAAAAAATAATTTTTTACTGTCGCAAATTTTAAGTGCGCCATGGAGATTGCCTTTTCTATAGTAAATTATTCAAAAAATAATTTTATACTGTCGCAAATTTTAATTGCGCCAGGGATTGCCTTTTCTATAGTAAATTATTCAAAAAATAATTTTTTACTGTCGCAAATTTCAAATCCGCCAGGGATTGCCTTTTCTATAGCAAATTATTCAAAAAATAATTTTATACTGTCGCAAATTTTAATTGCGCCAGGGATTGCCTTTTCTATAGTAAATTATTCAAAAAATAATTTTTTACTGTCGCAAATTTCAAATCCGCCAGGGATTGCCTTTTCTATAGCAAATTATTCAAAAAATAATTTTATACTGTCGCAAATTTTAAGTGCGCCAGGGATTGCCTTTTCTATAGTAAATTATTCAAAAAATAATTTTCAACTGTCGCAAATTTTAATTGCGCCAGGGATTGCCTTTTCTATAGTAAATTATTCAAAAAATAATTTTCAACTGTCGCAAATTTTAATTACGCCAGGGATTGTCTTTTCTACAGTAAATTATTCAAAAAATAATTTTCAACTGTCGCAAATTTTAATTGCGTCAGGGATTGTCTTTTCTATAGTAAATTATTCAAAAATTAATTTTTTACTGTCGCAAATTTCAAATCCGCCAGGGATTGCCTTTTCTATAGTAAATTATTCAAAAAATAATTTTCTACTGTCGCAAATTTTAATTACGCCAGGGATTGCCTTTTCTATAGTAAATTATTCAAAAAATAATTTTCTACTGTCGCAAATTTTAATAACGCCAGGATTGCCTTTTGTATAGTAAATTTTTCAAAAAATAATTTTTTACTGTCGCAAATTTTAAATATCCCAGGGATTGCCTTTTCTATAGTAAATTATTCAAAAAATAATTTTCAACTGTCGCAAATTTTAATTGCGCCAGGGATTGCCTTTTCTATAGTAAATTATTCAAAAAATAATTTTATACTGTCGCAAATTTTAATTACGCCAGGGATTGCCTTTTCTACAGTATATTTTTCAAAAAATAATTTTTTACTATCGCAAATTTTAATTACGCCAGGGATTGCCTTTTCTATAGTAAATTATTCAAAAAATAATAATTTTCTACTGTCGCAAATTTTAATTACGCCAGGGATTGCCTTTTCTATAGTAAATTTCTCACAAAATAATTTTTTACTGTCGCAAATTTCAAATCCGCCAGGTATTGCCTTTTCTATAGTAAATTATTCAAAAAATAATTTTTTACTGTCGCAAATTTCAAATCCGCCAGGGATTGCCTTTTCTATAGTAAATTATTCAAAAAATAATTTTTTACTGTCACAAATTTTAAATACGCCAGGGATTGCCTTTTCTATAGTAAATTATTCAAAAAATAATTTTTTACTGTCGCAAATTTTAAGTGCGCCAGATATTGCCTTTTCTATAGTAAATTATTCAAAAAATAATTTTCAACTGTCGCAAATTTTAATTACGCCAGGGATTGCCTTTTCTATAGTAAATTATTCAAAAAATAATTTTCAACTGTCGCAAATTTTAATTACGCCAGGGATTGCCTTTTCTATAGTAAATTATTCAAAAAAAAAATTTTTTACTGTCGCAAATTTCAAATCCGCCAGGGATTGCCTTTTCTATAGTAAATTATTCAAAAAATAACTTTCTACTGTCGCAAATTTTAATTACGCCAAGGATTGCCTTTTCTATAGTAAATTATTCAAAAAATAATTTTTTACTGTCGCAAATTTTAATTGCGCCAGGGATTGCCTTTTCTATAGTAAATTATTCAAAAAATAATTTTTTACTATCGCAAATTTTAATTACGCCAGGGATTGCCTTTTCTATAGTAAATTTTGCAAAAAAATAATTTTTTACTGTCGCAAATTTTAAATATCCCAGGGATTGCCTTTTTTATAGTAAATTTCTCACAAAATAAATTTTTACTGTCGGAAATTTTAAATATCCCAGGGATTGCCTTTTCTATAGTAAATTATTCAAAAAATAATTTTCTACTGTCGCAAATTTTAATTACGCCAGGGATTGCCTTTTCTATAGTAAATTATTCAAAAAATAATTTTATAATGTCGCAAATTTTAATTACGCCAGGGATTGCCTTTTCTATAGTAAATTATTCAAAAAATAATTTTCTACTGTCGCAAATTTTAATTGCGCCAGGGATTGCCTTTTCTATAGTAAATTATTCAAAAAATAATTTTATACTGTCGCAAATTTTAAATACGCCAGGGATTGCCTTTTCTATAGTAAATTATTCAAAAAATAATTTTTTATTGTCGCAAATTTTAATTACGCCAGGGATTGCCTTTTCTATAGTAAATTATTCAAAAAATAATTTTTTACTGTCGCAAATTTTAATTACGCCAGGGATTGCCTTTTCTATAGTAAATTTTTCAAAAAATAATTTTCTACTGTCGCAAATTTTAATTAAGCCAGGGATTGCCTTTTCTATAGTAAATTATTCAAAAAGTAATTTTCAACTGTCGCAAATTTTAATTGCGCCAGGGATTGCCTTTCCTATAGTAAACTTTTCAAAAAATAAATTTATACTGTCGCAAATTTTAATTACGCCAGGGATTGCCTTTTCTATAGTAAATTATTCAAAAAATAATTTTCTACTGTTGCAAATTTTAATTGCGCCAGGGATTGCCTTTTCTATAGTAAATTATTCAAAAAATAATTTTCTACTGTCGCAAATTTTAATTACGCCAGGGATTGCCTTTTCTATAGTAAATTATTCAAAAAATAATTTTCAACTGTCGCAAATTTTAATTACGCCAGGGATTGCCTTTTCTATAGTAAATTATTCAAAAAATAATTTTCAACTGTCGCAAATTTTAATTGCGCCAGGGATTGCCTTTTCTATAGTAAATTATTCAAAAAATATTTTTTTACTCTCGCAAATTTCAATTACGCCAGGGATTGCCTTTTCTATAGTAAATTATTCAAAAAATAATTTTCTACTGTCGCAAATTTTAATTGCGCCAGGGATTGCCTTTTCTATAGTAAATTATTCAAAAAATAATTTTTTACTGTCGCAAATTTTAATTACGCCAGGGATTGCCTTTTCTATAGTAAATTATTCAAAAAATAATTTTCTACTGTTGCAAATTTTAATTGCGCCAGGGATTGCCTTTTCTATAGTAAATTATTCACAAAATAATTTTATACTGTCGCAAATTTTAAATACGCCAGGGATTGCCTTTTCTATAGTAAATTATTCAAAAAATAATTTTTTACTGTCGCAAATTTTAACTACGCCAGGGATTGCCTTTTCTATAGTAAATTATTCAAAAAATAATTTTTTACTGTCGCAAATTTTAAACATCCCAGGGATTGCCTTTTCTATAGTAAATTATTCAAAAAATAATTTTTTACTCTCGCAAATTTCAATTTCGCCAGGTAAATTTTTCGCAAATTAATTTTCTACTCTCGCAAATTTTAATTACGCCAGGGATTGCCTTTTCTATAGTAAATTATTCAAAAAATAATTTTATACTGTCGCAAATTTTAAATACGCCAGGGATTGCCTTTTCTATAGTAAATTATTCAAAAAATAATTTTATATTGTCGCAAATTTTAAATACGCCAGGGATTGCCTTTTCTATAGTAAACTTTTCAAAAAATAATTTTCTACTGTCGCAAATTTTAATTACGCCAGGGATTGCCTTTTCTATAGTAAATTATTCAAAAAATAATTTTTTACTATCGCAAGTTTTAATTACGCCAGGGATTGCCTTTTCTATAGTAAATTATTCAAAAAATAATTTTCAACTGTCGCAAATTTTAAATACGCCAGGGATTGCCTTTTCTATAGTAAATTATTCAAAAAATAATTTTATACTGTCGCAAATTTTAAATACGCCAGGGATTGCCTTTTCTATAGTAAACTTTTCAAAAAATAATTTTCTACTGTCGCAAATTTTAATAACGCCAGGATTGCCTTTTGTATAGTAAATTTTTCAAAAAATAATTTTTTACTGTCGCAAATTTTAAATATCCCAGGGATTGCCTTTTCTATAGTAAATTATTCAAAAAATAATTTTCAACTGTCGCAAATTTTAATTGCGCCAGGGATTGCCTTTTCTATAGTAAATTATTCAAAAAATAATTTTATACTGTCGCAAATTTTAATTACGCCAGGATTGCCTTTTCTACAGTATATTTTTCAAAAAATAATTTTTTACTATCGCAAATTTTAATTACGCCAGGGATTGCCTTTTCTATAGTAAATTATTCAAAAAATAATTTTCTACTGTCGCAAATTTTAATTACGCCAGGGATTGCCTTTTCTATAGTAAATTTCTCACAAAATAATTTTTTACTGTCGCAAATTTCAAATCCGCCAGGTATTGCCTTTTCTATAGTAAATTATTCAAAAAATAATTTTTTACTGTCGCAAATTTCAAATCCGCCAGGGATTGCCTTTTCTATAGTAAATTATTCAAAAAATAATTTTTTACTGTCACAAATTTTAAATACGCCAGGGATTGCCTTTTCTATAGTAAATTATTCAAAAAATAATTTTTTACTGTCGCAAATTTTAAGTGCGCCAGATATTGCCTTTTCTATAGTAAATTATTCAAAAAATAATTTTCAACTGTCGCAAATTTTAATTACGCCAGGGATTGCCTTTTCTATAGTAAATTATTCAAAAAATAATTTTCAACTGTCGCAAATTTTAATTACGCCAGGGATTGCCTTTTCTATAGTAAATTATTCAAAAAATAATTTTTTACTGTCGCAAATTTCAAATCCGCCAGGGATTGCCTTTTCTATAGTAAATTATTCAAAAAATAACTTTCTACTGTCGCAAATTTTAATTACGCCAAGGATTGCCTTTCTATAGTAAATTATTCAAAAAATAATTTTTTACTGTCGCAAATTTTAATTGCGCCAGGGATTGCCTTTTCTATAGTAAATTATTCAAAAAATAATTTTTTACTATCGCAAATTTTAATTACGCCAGGGATTGCCTTTTCTATAGTAAATTTTGCAAAAAAATAATTTTTTACTGTCGCAAATTTTAAATATCCCAGGGATTGCCTTTTTTATAGTAAATTTCTCACAAAATAAATTTTTACTGTCGGAAATTTTAAATATCCCAGGGATTGCCTTTTCTATAGTAAATTATTCAAAAAATAATTTTCTACTGTCGCAAATTTTAATTACGCCAGGGATTGCCTTTTCTATAGTAAATTATTCAAAAAATAATTTTATAATGTCGCAAATTTTAAGTGTGCCAGGGATTGCCTTTTCTATAGTAAATTATTCAAAAAATAATTTTCTACTGTCGCAAATTTTAATTGCGCCAGGGATTGCCTTTTCTATAGTAAATTATTCAAAAAATAATTTTTTACTGTCGCAAATTTTAAATATCCCAGGGATTGCCTTTTCTATAGTAAATTATTCAAAAAATAATTTTCAACTGTCACAAATTTTAATTGCGCCAGGGATTGCCTTTTCTATAGTAAATTATTCAAAAAATAATTTTATACTGTCGCAAATTTTAATTACGCCAGGGATTGCCTTTTCTACAGTATATTTTTCAAAAAATAATTTTTTACTATCGCAAATTTTAATTACGCCAGGGATTGCCTTTTCTATAGTAAATTTCTCACAAAATAATTTTTTACTGTCGCAAATTTTAAATATCCCAGGGATTGCCTTTTCTATAGTAAATTATTCAAAAAATAATTTTCAACTGTCGCAAATTTTAATTGCGCCAGGGATTGCCTTTTCTATAGTAAATTATTCAAAAAATAATTTTATACTGTCGCAAATTTTAATTACGCCAGGGATTGCCTTTTCTACAGTATATTTTTCAAAAAATAATTTTTTACTATCGCAAATTTTAAGTGTGCCAGGGATTGCCTTTTCTATAGTAAATTATTCAAAAAATAATTTTATAATGTCGCAAATTTTAAGTGTGCCAGGGATTGCCTTTTCTATAGTAAATTATTCAAAAAATAATTTTCTACTGTCGCAAATTTTAATTGCGCCAGGGATTGCCTTTTCTATAGTAAATTATTCAAAAAATAATTTTTTACTGTCGCAAATTTTAAATATCCCAGGGATTGCCTTTTCTATAGTAAATTATTCAAAAAATAATTTTTTACTGTCGCAAATTTTAATTGCGCCAGGGATTGCCTTTTCTATAGTAAATTATTCAAAAAATAATTTTTTACTATCGCAAATTTTAATTACGCCAGGGATTGCCTTTTCTATAGTAAATTTTGCAAAAAAATAATTTTTTACTGTCGCAAATTTTAAATATCCCAGGGATTGCCTTTTTTATAGTAAATTTCTCACAAAATAAATTTTTACTGTCGCAAATTTTAAATATCCCAGGGATTGCCTTTTCTATAGTAAATTATTCAAAAAATAATTTTATACTGTCGCAAATTTTAATTGCGCCAGGGATTGCCTTTTCTATAGTAAATTATTCAAAAAATAATTTTTTACTGTCGCAAATTTCAAATCCGCCAGGGATTGCCATTTCTATAGCAAATTATTCAAAAAATAATTTTATACTGTCGCAAATTTTAATTGCGCCAGGGATTGCCTTTTCTATAGTAAATTATTCAAAAAATAATTTTTTACTGTCGCAAATTTCAAATCCGCCAAATATTGCCTTTTCTATAGCAAATTATTCAAAAAATAATTTTATACTGTCGCAAATTTTAAGTGCGCCAGGGATTGCCTTTTCTATAGTAAATTATTCAAAAAATAATTTTCAACTGTCGCAAATTTTAATTGCGCCAGGGATTGCCTTTTCTATAGTAAATTATTCAAAAAATAATTTTCAACTGTCGCAAATTTTAATTACGCCAGGGATTGCCTTTTCTATAGTAAATTATTCAAAAAATAATTTTCAACTGTCGCAAATTTTAATTGCGCCAGGGATTGCCTTTTCTATAGTAAATTATTCAAAAAATAATTTTTTACTGTCGCAAATTTCAAATCCGCCAGGGATTGCCTTTTCTATAGTAAATTATTCAACAAATAATTTTCTACTGTCGCAAATTTTAATTACGCCAGGGATTGCCTTTTCTATAGTAAATTATTCAAAAAATAATTTTCTACTGTCACAAATTTTAATAACGCCAGGATTGCCTTTTGTTTAGTAAATTTTTCAAAAAATAATTTTTTACTGTCGCAAATTTTAAATATCCCAGGTATTGCCTTTTCTATAGTAAATTATTCAAAAAATAATTTTCAACTGTCGCAAATTTTAATTGCGCCAGGGATAGCCTTTTCTATAGTAAATTATTCAAAAAATAATTTTATACTGTCGCAAATTTTGATTACGCCAGGGATTGCCTTTTCTATAGTAAATTATTCAAAAAATAATTTTCTACTGTCGCAAATTTTAATTACGCCAACGATTGCCTTTTCTATAGTAAATTATTCAAAAAATAATTTTTTACTGTCGCAAATTTTAATTGCGCCAGGGATTGCCGTTTCTATAGTAAATTATTCAAAAAATAATTTTTTACTATCGCAAATTTTAATTACGCCAGGGATTGCCTTTTCTATAGTAAATTTTGCAAAAAAATAATTTTTTACTGTCGCAAATTTTAAATATCCCAGGGATTGCCTTTTTTATAGTAAATTTCTCACAAAATAAATTTTTACTGACGCAAATTTTAAATATCCCAGGGATTGCCTTTTCTATAGTAAATTATTCAAAAAATAATTTTCTACTGTCGCAAATTTTAATTACGCCAGGGATTGCCTTTTCTATAGTAAATTATTCAAAAAATAATTTTATACTGTCGCAAATTTTAAGTGCGCCAGGGATTGCCTTTTATATAGTAAATTATTCAAAAAATAATTTTCTACTGTCGCAAATTTTAATTGCGCCAGGGATTGCCTTTTCTATAGTAAATTATTCAAAAAATAATTTTCAACTGTCGCAAATTTTAATTACGCCAGGGATTGCCTTTTCTATAGTAAATTATTCAAAAAATAATTTTCAACTGTCGCAAATTTTAATTGCGCCAGGGATTGCCTTTTCTATAGTAAATTATTCAAAAAGTAATTTTTTACTGTCGCAAATTTCAAATCCGCCAGGGAATGCCTTTTCTATAGTAAATTTTGCAAAAAAATAATTTTCTACTGTCGCAAATTTTAATTACGCCAGGGATTGCCTTTTCTATAGTAAATTATTCAAGAAATAATTTTCTACTGTCGCAAGTTTTAATTGCGCCAGGGATTGCCTTTTCTATAGTAAATTATTCAAAAAATAACTTTCAACTGTCGCAAATTTTAAGTGCGCCAGGGATTGCCTTTTCTATAGTAAATTATTCAAAAAATAGTTTTATACTGTCGCAAATTTTAATTACGCCAGGGATTGCCTTTTCTATAGTAAATTATTCAAAAAATAATTTTTTACTGTCGCAAATTTTAAGTGCGCCATGGAGATTGCCTTTTCTATAGTAAATTATTCAAAAAATAATTTTATACTGTCGCAAATTTTAATTGCGCCAGGGATTGCCTTTTCTATAGTAAATTATTCAAAAAATAATTTTTTACTGTCGCAAATTTCAAATCCGCCAGGGATTGCCTTTTCTATAGCAAATTATTCAAAAAATAATTTTATACTGTCGCAAATTTTAATTGCGCCAGGGATTGCCTTTTCTATAGTAAATTATTCAAAAAATAATTTTTTACTGTCGCAAATTTCAAATCCGCCAGGGATTGCCTTTTCTATAGCAAATTATTCAAAAAATAATTTTATACTGTCGCAAATTTTAAGTGCGCCAGGGATTGCCTTTTCTATAGTAAATTATTCAAAAAATAATTTTCAACTGTCGCAAATTTTAATTGCGCCAGGGATTGCCTTTTCTATAGTAAATTATTAAAAAAATAATTTTCAACTGTCGCAAATTTTAATTACGCCAGGGATTGCCTTTTCTATAGTAAATTATTCAAAAAATAATTTTCAACTGTCGCAAATTTTAATTGCGCCAGGGATTGTCTTTTCTATAGTAAATTATTCAAAAAATAATTTTTTACTGTCGCAAATTTCAAATCCGCCAGGGATTGCCTTTTCTATAGTAAATTATTCAAAAAATAATTTTCTACTGTCGCAAATTTTAATTACGCCAGGGATTGCCTTTTCTATAGTAAATTATTCAAAAAATAATTTTCTACTGTCGCAAATTTTAATAACGCCAGGATTGCCTTTTGTATAGTAAATTTTTCAAAAAATAATTTTTTACTGTCGCAAATTTTAAATATCCCAGGGATTGCCTTTTCTATAGTAAATTATTCAAAAAATAATTTTCAACTGTCGCAAATTTTAATTGCGCCAGGGATTGCCTTTTCTATAGTAAATTATTCAAAAAATAATTTTATACTGTCGCAAATTTTAATTACGCCAGGGATTGCCTTTTCTACAGTATATTTTTCAAAAAATAATTTTTTACTATCGCAAATTTTAATTACGCCAGGGATTGCCTTTTCTATAGTAAATTATTCAAAAAATAATTTTCTACTGTCGCAAATTTTAATTACGCCAGGGATTGCCTTTTCTATAGTAAATTTCTCACAAAATAATTTTTTACTATCGCAAATTTCAAATCCGCCAGGGATTGCCTTTTCTATAGTAAATTATTCAAAAAATAATTTTTTACTGTCGCAAATTTCAAATCCGCCAGGGATTGCCTTTTCTATAGTAAATTATTCAAAAAATAATTTTTTACTGTCACAAATTTTAAATACGCCAGGGATTGCCTTTTCTATAGTAAATTATTCAAAAAATAATTTTTTACTGTCGCAAATTTTAAGTGCGCCAGATATTGCCTTTTCTATAGTAAATTATTCAAAAAATAATTTTCAACTGTCGCAAATTTTAATTACGCCAGGGATTGCCTTTTCTATAGTAAATTATTCAAAAAATAATTTTCAACTGTCGCAAATTTTAATTACGCCAGGGATTGCCTTTTCTATAGTAAATTATTCAAAAAATAATTTTTTACTGTCGCAAATTTCAAATCCGCCAGGGATTGCCTTTTCTATAGTAAATTATTCAAAAAATAATTTTCTACTGTCGCAAATTTTAATTACGCCAAGGATTGCCTTTTCTATAGTAAATTATTCAAAAAATAATTTTTTACTGTCGCAAATTTTAGTTGCGCCAAGGATTGCCTTTTCTATAGTAAATTATTCAAAAAATAATTTTTTACTATCGCAAATTTTCATTACGCCAGGGATTGCCTTTTCTATAGTAAATTTTGCAAAAAAATAATTTTTTACTGTCGCAAATTTTAAATATCCCAGGGATTGCCTTTTTTATAGTAAATTTCTCACAAAATAAATTTTTACTGTCGCAAATTTTAAATATCCCAGGGATTGCCTTTTCTATAGTAAATTATTCAAAAAATAATTTTCTACTGTCGCAAATTTTAATTACGCCAGGGATTGCCTTTTCTATAGTAAATTATTCAAAAAATAATTTTATAATGTCGCAAATTTTAAGTGTGCCAGGGATTGCCTTTTCTATAGTAAATTATTCAAAAAATAATTTTCTACTGTCGCAAATTTTAATTGCGCCAGGGATTGCCTTTTCTATAGTAAATTATTCAAAAAATAATTTTCAACTGTCGCAAATTTTAATTACGCCAGGGATTGCCTTTTCTATAGTAAATTATTCAAAAAATAATTTTCAACTGTCGCAAATTTTAATTGCGCCAGGGATTGCCTTTTCTATAGTAAATTATTCAAAAAATAATTTTTTACTGTCGCAAATTTCAAATCCGCCAGGGATTGCCTTTTCTATAGTAAATTATTCAAAAAATAATTTTCTACTGTCGCAAATTTTAATTACGCCAGGGATTGCCTTTTCTATAGTAAATTATTCAAAAAACAATTTTCTACTGTCGCAAATTTTAATTACGCAGGGATTGCCTTTTCTATAGTAAATTATTCAAAAAATAATTTTCTACTGTCGCAAATTTTAATTGCGCCAGGGATTGCCTTTTCTATAGTAAATTATTCAAAAAATAATTTTCAACTGTCGCAAATTTTAATTACGCCAGGGATTGCCTTTTCTATAGTAAATTTTGCAAAAAATAATTTTTTACTGTCGCAAATTTTAAATATCCCAGGGGTTGCCTTTTCTATAGTAAATTTCTGACAAATTAATTTTTTACTATCGCAAATTTTAAATACGCCAAGGATTGCCTTTTCTATAGTAAATTATTCAAAAAATAATTTTTTACTGTCGCAAATTTTAATTACGCCAGGGATTGCCTTTTCTATAGTAAATTATTCAAAAATAATTTTCAACTGTCGCAAATTTCAAATCCGCCAGGGATTGCCTTTTCTATAATAAATAATTCAAAAAATAATTTTCTACTGTCGCAAATTTTAATTGCGCCAGGGATTGCCTTTTCTATAGTAAATTATTCAAAAAATAATTTTTTACTGTCGCAAATTTTAAATACGCCAGGGATTGCCTTTTCTATAGTAAATTATTCAAAAAATAATTTTCAACTGTCGCAAATTTTAATTACGACAGGGATTGCCTTTTCTATAGTAAATTATTCAAAAAATAATTTTTTACTGTCGCAAATTTTAATTACGCCAGGGATTGCCTTTTCTATAGTAAATTATTCAAAAAATAATTTTCAACTTTCGAAAATTTTAATTGCGCCAGGGATTGCCTTTTCTATAGTAAATTATTCAAAAAATAATTTTCAAATGTCGCAAATTTTAATTACGCCAGGGATTGCCTTTTCAATAGTAAATTATTCAAAAAATAATTTTTTACTGTCGCAAATTTCAAATCCGCCAGGGATTGCCTTTTCTATAGTAAATTATTCAAAAAATAATTTTCTACTGTCGCAAATTTTAATTACGCAAGGGATTGCCTTTTCTATAGTAAATTATTCAAAAAATAATTTTATACTGTCGCAAATTTTAATTACGCCAGGGATTGCCTTTTCTACAGTAAATTATTCAAAAAATAATTTTTTACTATCGCAAGTTTTAATTGCGCCAGGGATTGCCTTTTCTACAGTAAATTATTCAAAAAATAATTTTTTACTGTCGCAAATTTTAATTACGCCAGGGATTGCCTTTTCTATAGTAAATTATTCAAAAAATAATTTTTTACTGTCGCAAATTTTAATTACGCCAGGGATTGCCTTTTCTTTAGTAAATTATTCAAAAAATAATTTTTTACTGTCGCAAATTTCAAATCCGCCAGGGATTGCCTTTTCTATAGTAAATTATTCAAAAAATTATTTTCTACTGTCGCAAATTTTAATTGCGCCAGGGATTGCCTTTTCTATAGTATATTATTCAAAAAATAATTTTTTACTGTCGCAAATTTTAATTGCGCCAGGGATTGCCTTTTCTATAGTAAATTATTCAAAAAATAATGTTTTACTATCTAAATTTTAATTACGCCAGGGATTGCCTTTTCTATAGTAAATTTTGCAAAAAAATAATTTTTTACTGTCGCAAATTTTAAATATCCCAGGGATTGCCTTTTCTATAGTAAATTTCTCACAAAATAACTTTTTACTGTCGCAAATTTTAAATATCCCAGGGATTGCCTTTTCTATAGTAAATTATTCAAAAAATAATTTTATAATTTCGCAAATTTTAATTACGCCAGGGATTGCCTTTTCTATAGTAAATTATTCAAAAAATAATTTTCAACTGTCGCAAATTTTAATTACGCCAGGGATTGCCTTTTCTATAGTAAATTTTGCAAAAAAATAATTTTTTACTGTCGCAAATTTTAAATATCCCAGGGGTTGCCTTTTCTATAGTAAATTTCTTACAAATTAATTTTTTACTGTCGCAAATTTTAAATACGCCAAGGATTGCCTTTTCTATAGTAAATTATTCAAAAAATAATTTTTTACTGTCGCAAATTTTAATTACGCCAGGGATTGCCTTTTCTATAGTAAATTATTCAAAAAATAATTTTCAACTGTCGCAAATTTCAAATCCGCCAGGGATTGCCTTTTCTATAGTAAATAATTCAAAAAATAATTTTCTACTGTCGCAAATTTTAATTGCGCCAGGGATTGCCTTTTCTATAGTAAATCATTCAAAAAATAATTTTTTACTGTCGCAAATTTTAAATACGCCAGGGATTGCCTTTTCTATAGTAAATTATTCAAAAAATAATTTTCAAATGTCGCAAATTTTAATTACGCCAGGGATTGCCTTTTCAATAGTAAATTATTCAAAAAATAATTTTTTACTGTCGCAAATTTCAAATCCGCCAGGAATTGCCTTTTCTATAGTAAACTATTCAAAAAATAATTTTCTACTGTCGCAAATTTTAATTACGCAAGGGATTGCCTTTTCTATAGTAAATTATTCAAAAAATAATTTTTTACTGTCGCAAATTTTAATTACGCCATGGATTGCCTTTTCTACAGTAAATTATTCAAAAAATAATTTTTTACTATCGCAAGTTTTAATTGCGCCAGGGATTGCCTTTTCTACAGTAAATTATTCAAAAAAAAATTTTTTACTGTCGCAAATTTTAATTACGCCAGGGATTGCCTTTTCTATAGTAAATTATTCAAAAAATAATTTTATACTGTCGCAAATTTTAATTACGCCAGGGATTGCCTTTTCTACAGTAAATTATTCAAAAAATAATTTTTTACTATCGCGAGTTTTAATTGCGCCAGGGATTGCCTTTTCTACAGTAAATTATTCAAAAAATAATTTTTTACTGTCGCAAATTTTAATTACGCCAGAGATTGTCTTTTCTATAGTAAATTATTCAAAAAATAATTTTTTACTGTCGCAAATTTTAATTACGCCAGGGATTGCCTTTTCTATAGTAAATTATTCAAAAAATAATTTTTTACTGTCGCAAATTTCAAATCCGCCAGGGATTGCCTTTTCTATAGTAAATTATTCAAAAAATAATTTTCTACTGTCGCAAATTTTAAGTGCGCCAGGGATTGCCTTTTCTATAGTAAATTATTCAAAAAATAATTTTCTACTGTCGCAAATTTTAATTGCGCCAGGGATTGCCTTTTCTATAGTAAATTATTCAAAAAATAATTTTCAAATGTCGCAAATTTTAATTACGCCAGGGATTGCCTTTTCTATATTCAAAAAATAATTTTCAACTGTCCCAAATTTTAATTGCGCCAGGGATTGCCTTTTCTATAGTAAATTATTCAAAAAATATTGTTTTACTATCTAAATTTTAATTACGCTAGGGATTGCCTTTTCTATAGTAAATTTTGCAAAAAAATAATTTTTTACTGTCGCAAATTTTAAATATCCCAGGGATTGCCTTTTCTATAGTAAATTTCTCACAAAATAATTTTTTACTGTCGCAAATTTTAAATATCCCAGGGATTGCCTTTTCTATAGTAAATTATTCAAAAATAATTTTATACTGTCGCAAATTTTAATTACGCCAGGGATTGCCTTTTCTACAGTAAATTTTGCAAAAAATAATTTTTTACTGTCGCAAATTTTAATTGCGCCAGGGATTGCCTTTTCTACAGTAAATTTTTCACTGTCGCAAATTTTAAATACGCCAGGGATTGCCTTTTCTATAGTAAATTATTCAAAAAATAATTTTCTACTTTCGCAAATTTTAATTACGCCAGGGATTGCCTTTTCTATAGTAAATTATTCAAAAAATAATTTTATACTGTCGCAAATTTTAAGTGCGCCAGGGATTGCCTTTTCTATAGTAAATTATTCAAAAAATAATTTTCTACTGTCGCAAATTTTAATTGCGCCAGGGATTGCCTTTTCTGTAGTAAATTATTCAAAAAATAATTTTCAAATGTCGCAAATTTTAATTACGCCAGGGATTGCCTTTTCTATATTCAAAAAATAATTTTCAACTGTCGCAAATTTTAATTGCGCCAGGGATTGCCTTTTCTATAGTAAATTATTCAAAAAATAATTTTTTACTGTCGCAAATTTCAAATCCGCCAGGGATTGCCTTTCCTATAGTAAATTATTCAAAAAATAATTTTCTACTGTCGCAAATTTCAATTACGCCAGGAATTGCCTTTTCTATAGTAAATTATTCAAAAAATAATTTTCTACTGTCGCAAATTTTAATAACGCCAGGGATTGCCTTTTCGATAGTAAATTTTTCAAAAAATAATTTTTTACTGTCGCAAATTTTAAATATCCCAGGTATTGACTTTTCTATAGTAAATTATTCAAAAAATAATTTTCAACTGTCGCAAATTTTAATTACGCCAGGGATTGCCTTTTCTATAGTAAATTATTCAAAAAATAATTTTATACTGTCGCAAATTTTAATTACGCCAGGGATTGCCTTTTCTATAGTAAATTATTCAAAAAATAATTTTCAACTGTCGCAAATTTTAATTACGCCAGGGATTGCCTTTTCTATAGTAAATTTTGCAAAAAAATAATTTTTTACTGTCGCAAATTTTAAATATCCCAGGGATTGCCTTTTCTATAGTAAATTTCTTACAAATTAATTTATTACTGTCGCAAATTTTAAATACGCCAGGGATTGCCTTTTCTATAGTAAATTATTCAAAAAATAATTTTTTACTGTCGCAAATTTTAATTACGCCAGGGATTGCCTTTTCTATAGTAAATTATTCAAAAAATAATTTCCAACTGTCGCAAATTTCAAATCCGCCAGGGATTGCCTTTTCTATAGTAAATAATTCAAAAAATAATTTTCTACTGTCGCAAATTTTAATTGCGCCAGGGATTGCCTTTTCTATAGTAAATTATTCAAAAAATAATTTTTTACTGTCGCAAATTTTAAATACGCCAGGGATTGCCTTTTCTATAGTAAATTATTCAAAAAATAATTTTCAACTGTCGCAAATTTTAATTACGCCAGGGATTGCCTTTTCTATAGTAAATTATTCAAAAAATAATTTTTTACTGTCGGAAATTTTAATTACGCCAGGGATTGCCTTTTCTATAGTAAATTATTCAAAAAAAATTTTCAACTGTCGCAAATTTTAATTGCGCCAGGGATTGCCTTTTCTATAGTAAATTTTTCAAAAAATAATTTTCAAATGTCGCAAATTTTAATTACGCCAGGGATTGCCTTTTCAATAGTAAATTATTCAAAAAATAATTTTTTACTGTCGCAAATTTCAAATCCGCCAGGGATTGCCTTTTCTATAGTAAATTATTCAAAAAATAATTTTCTACTGTCGCAAATTTTAATTACGCAAGGGATTGCTTTTCTATAGTAAATTATTCAAAAAATAATTTTATACTGTCGCAAATTTTAATTACGCCAGGGATTGCCTTTTCTACAGTAAATTATTCAAAAAATAATTTTTTACTATCGCAAGTTTTAATTGCGCCAGGGATTGCCTTTTCTACAGTAAATTATTCAAAAAATAATTTTTTACTGTCGCAAATTTTAATTACGCCAGGGATTGCCTTTTCTATAGTAAATTTTGCAAAAAAATAATTTTCTACTGTCGCAAATTTTAATTACGCCAGGGATTGCCTTTTCTATAGTAAATTATTCAAAAAATAATTTTCTACTGTCGCAAATTTTAATTACGCCAGGGATTGCCTTTTCTATAGTAAATTATTCAAAAAATAATTTTATCTGTCGCAAATTTTAAGTGCGCCAGGGATTGCCTTTTCTATAGTCAATTATTCAAAAAATAATTTTTTACTGTCGCAAATTTTAATTGCGCCAGGGATTGCCTTTTCTATAGTAAATTATTCAAAAAATAATTTTCAACTGTCGCAAATTTTAATTACGCCAGGGATTGCCTTTTCTATAGTAAATTATTCAAAAAATAATTTTTTACTGTCGCAAATTTTAAATATCCCAGGGATTGCCTTTTCTATAGTAAATTATTCAAAAAATAATTTTATACTGTCGCAAATTTTAATTACGCCAGGGATTGCCTTTTCTATAGTAAATTATTCAAAAAATGATTTTATACTGTCGCAAATTTTAATTACGCCAGGGATTGCCTTTTCTATAGTAAATTATTCAAAAAATAATTTTCAACTGTCGCAAATTTTAATTACGCCAGGGATTGCCTTTTCTATAGTAAATTATTCAAAAAATAATTTTTTACTGTCGCAAATTTCAAATCCGCCAGGGATTGCCTTTTCTATAGTAAATTATTCAAAAAATAATTTTATACTGTCGCAAATTTTAATTACGCCAGGGATTGCCTTTTCTATAGTAAATTATTCAAAAAATAATTTTATACTGTCGCAAATTTTAAGTGCGCCAGGGATTGCCTTTTCTATAGTAAATTATTCAAAAAATAATTTTTTACTGTCGCAAATTTTAAGTGCGCCAGGGATTGCCTTTTCTATAGTAAATTATTCAAAAAATAATTTTATACTGTCGCAAATTTTAATTACGCCAGGGATTGCCTTTTCTTCAGTAAATTATTCAAAAAATAATTTTTTACTATCGCAAGTTTTAATTGCGCCAGGGATTGCCATTTCTACAGTAAATTATTCAAAAAATAATTTTTTACTGTCGCAAATTTTAATTACGCCAGGGATTGCCTTTTCTATAGTAAATTATTCAAAAAATAATTTTTTACTGTCGCAAATTTTAATTACGCCAGGGATTTCCTTTTCTATAGTAAATTTTGCAAAAAAATAATTTTCTACTGTCGCAAATTTTAATTACGCCAGGGATTGCCTTTTCTATAGTAAATTATTCAAAAAATAATTTTCTACTGTCGCAAATTTTAATTACGCCAGGGATTGCCTTTTCTATAGTAAATTATTCAAAAAATAATTTTATACTGTCGCAAATTTTAAGTGCGCCAGGGATTGCCTTTTCTATAGTAAATTATTCAAAAAATAATTTTATACTGTCGCAAATTTTAATTACGCCAAGGATTGCCTTTTCTATAGTAAATTATTCAAAAAATAATTTTATACTGTCGCAAATTTTAAGTGCGCCAGGGATTGCCTTTTCTATAGTAAATTATTAAAAAATAATTTTTTACTGTCGCAAATTTTAAGTGCGCCAGGGATTGCCTTTTCTATAGTAAATTATTCAAAAAATAATTTTATACTGTCGCAAATTTTAATTACGCCAGGGATTGCCTTTTCTTCAGTAAATTATTCAAAAAATAATTTTTTACTATCGCAAGTTTTAATTGCGCCAGGGATTGCCTTTTCTACAGTAAATTATTCAAAAAATAATTTTTTACTGTCGCAAATTTTAATTACGCCAGGGATTGCCTTTTCTATAGTAAATTATTCAAAAAATAATTTTTTACTGTCGCAAATTTTAATTACGCCAGGGATTTCCTTTTCTATAGTAAATTTTGCAAAAAAATTATTTTCTACTGTCGCAAATTTTAATTACGCCAGGGATTGCCTTTTCTATAGTAAATTATTCAAAAAATAATTTTCTACTGTCGCAAATTTTAATTACGCCAGGGATTGCCTTTTCTATAGTAAATTATTCAAAAAATATTTTTTTACTGTCGCAAATTTTAAGTGCGCCAGGGATTGCCTTTTCTATAGTAAATTATTCAAAAAATAATTTTTTACTGTCGCAAATTTTAATTGCGCCAGGGATTGCCTTTTCTACAGTAAATTTTTCAAAAATGATTTTTTACTGTCGCAAATTTTAAGTGCGCCAAGGATTGCCTTTTCTATAGTAAATTATTCAAAAAATAATTTTCAACTGTCGCAAATTTTAATTACGCCAGGGATTGCCTTTTCTATAGTAAATTATTCAAAAATAATTTTTTACTGTCGCAAATTTTAAATATCCCAGGGATTGCCTTTTCTATAGTAAATTTCTCACAAATTAATTTTTTACTGTCGCAAATTTTAAATACGCCAGGGATTGCCTTTTCTATAGTAAATTATTCAAAAAATAATTTTTTACTGTCGCAAATTTCAAATCCGCCAGGGATTGCCTTTTCTACAGCAAATTTTGCAAAAAATAATTTTTTACTGTCGCAAATTTTAATTGCGCCAAGGATTGCTTTTTCTACAGTAAATTTTTCAAAATATTAATTTTTAACTGTCGCAAATTTTAAATACGCCAGGGATTGCCTTTTCTATAGTAAATTATTCAAAAAATAATTTTCAACCGTCGAAAATTTTAAGTGCGCCAGGGATTGCCTTTTCTTTCGTAAATTATTCAAAAAATAATTTTTTACTATCGCAAGTTTTAATTGCGCCAGGGATTGCCTTCTCTATAGTAAATTATTCAAAAAATAATTTTTTACTGTCGCAAATTTTAAATACACCAGGGATTGACTTTTCTATAGTAAATTATTCAAAAAATAATTTTCTACTGTCGCAAATTTTAATTACGCCAGGGATTGCCTTTTCTATAGTAAATTATTCAAAAAATAACTTTCTACTGTCGCAAATTTTAATTACGCCAGGGATTGCCTTTTCTATAGTAAATTATTCAAAAAATAATTTTATACTGTCGCAAATTTTAATTACGCCAGGGATTGCCTTTTCTATAGTAAATTATTTAAAAAATAATTTTCTACTGTCGCAAATTTTAGTTACGCCAGGGATTGCCTTTTCTATAGCAAATTTTGCAAAAAATAATTTTCAACTGTCGCAAATTGTAATTGCGCCAGGGATTGCCTTTCTATAGTAAATTATTCAAAAAATAATTTTATACTGTCGCAAATTTTAAGTGCGCCAGGGATTGCCTTTTCTATAGTAAATTTTGCAAAAAATAATTTTTTACTGTCGCAAATTTTAATTGCGCCAGGGATTGCCTTTTCTATAGTAAATTATTCAAAAAATAATTTTCAACTGTCGCAAATTGTAATTGCGCCAGGGATTGCCTTTTCTATAGTAAATTATTCAAAAAATAATTTTATATTGTCGCAAATTTTAAGTGCGCCAGGGATTGCCTTTTCTATAGTAAATTATTCAAAAAATAATTTTCTACTGTCGCAAATTTTAATTGCGCCAGGGATTGCCTTTTCTATAGTAAATTATTCAAAAAATAATTTTTTACTGTCGCAAATTTTAAATACGCCAGGGACTGCCTTTTCTATAGTAAATTTTGCAAAAAAATAATTTTTTACTGTCGCAAATTTTAAATATCCCAGGGATTGCCTTTTCTATAGTAAATTTCTCACAAATTAATTTTTTACTGTCGCAAATTTTAAATATCCCAGGGATTGCCTTTTCTATAGTAAATTTCTCACAAATTAATTTTCTACTGTCGCAAATTTTAATTACGCCAGGGATTGCCTTTTCTATAGTAAATTATTCAAAAAATAATTTTCTACTGTCGCAAATTTTAATTACGCCAGGACTTGCCTTTTCTATAGTAAATTATTCAAAAAATAATTTTATACTGTCGCAAATTTTAATTACGCCAGGGATTGCCTTTTCTATAGTAAATTATTCAAAAAATAATTTTCTACTGTCGCAAATTTCAAATCCGCCAGGGATTGCCTTTTCTATAGTAAATTATTCAAAAAATAATTTTCTACTGTCGCAAATTTTAATTACGCCATTGATTGCCTTTTCTATAGTAAATTATTCAAAAAATAATTTTTTACTGTCACAAATTTTAATTGCGCCAGGGATTGCCTTTTCTACAGTAAATTTTTCAAAATATTAATTTTTTACTGTCGCAAATTTTAAATACGCCAGGGATTTCATTTTCTATAGTACATTTTGCAAAAAAATAATTTTTTACTGTCGCAAGTTTTAAATATCCCAGGGATTGCCTTTTTATAGTAAATTATTCAAAAAATAATTTTATACTGTCGCAAATTTTAATTACGCCAGGGATTGCCTTTTCTACAGTAAATTTTGCAAACAATAATATTTTACTGTCGCAAATTTTAATTGCGCCAGGGATTGCCTTTTCTACAGTAAATTTTTCAAAATATTAATTTTTTACTGTCGCAAATTTTAAATACGCCAGAGATTGCCTTTTCTATAGTAAATTATTCAAAAAATAATTTTCAACTGTCGCAAATTTTAATTACGCCAGGGATTGCCTTTTCTATAGTAAATTATTCAAAAAATAATTTTATACTGTCGCAAATTTTAAGTGCGCCAGGGATTGCCTTTTCTATAGTAAATTTCTCACAAATTAATTTTTTACTGTCGCAAATTTTAATTACGCCAGGGATTGCCTTTTCTATAGTAAATTATTCAAAAAATAATTTTCAACTGTCGCAAATTTTAATTACGCCAGGGATTGCCTTTTCTATAGTAAATTATTCAAAAAATAATTTTCAACTGTCGCAAATTTTAATTGCGCCAGGGATTGCCTTTTCTATAGTAAATTATTCAAAAAATAATTTTTTACTGTCGCAAATTTTAAATACGCCAGGGATTGCCTTTTCTATAGTAAATTATTCAAAAAATAATTTTCTACTGTCGCAAATTTTAATTACGCCAGGGATTGCCCTTTCTATAGTAAATTATTCAAAAAATAATTTTCTACTGTCGCAAATTTTAATTACGCCAGTTATTGTCTTTTCTATAGTAAATTTTTCAAAAAATAATTTTTTACTGTCGCAAATTTTAAATATCCCAGGGATTGCCTTTTCTATAGTAAATTATTCAAAAAATAATTTTCAACTGTCGCAAATTTTAATTGCGCCAGGGATTGCCTTTTCTATAGTAAATTATTCAAAAAATAATTTTATACTGTCGCAAATTTTAATTACGCCAGGGATTGCCTTTTCTATAGTAAATTATTCAAAAAATAATTTTCAACTGTCGCAAATTTCAATTACGCCAGGGATTGCCTTTTCTATAGTAAATTATTCAAAAAATAATTTTCAACTGTCGCAAATTTTAATTACGCCAGGGATTGCCTTTTCTATAGTAAATTATTCAAAAAATAATTTTCTACTGTCGCAAATTTTAATTACGCCAGGGATTGCCTTTTCTATAGTAAATTATTTAAAAAATAATTTTTTACTGTCGCAAATTTTAAATACGCCAGGGATTGCCTTTTCTATAGTAAATTTTGCAAAAAAATAATTTTTTACTGTCGCAAATTTTAAATATCCCAGGGATTGCCTTTTCTATAGTAAATTTCTCACAAATTAATTTTTTACTGTCGCAAATTTTAAATACGCCAGGGATTGCCTTTTCTATAGTAAACTATTCAAAAAATAATTTTTTACTGTCGCAAATTTTAAGTGCGCCAGGGATTGCCTTTTCTACAGTAAATTTCTCACAAAATAATTTTCTACTGTCGCAAATTTTAATTACGCCAGGGATTGCCTTTTCTATAGTAAATTATTCAAAAAATAATTTTTTACTGTCGCAAATTTCAAATTCGCCAGGGATTGCCTTTTCTATAGTAAATTATTCAAAAAATAATTTTCTACTGTCGCAAATTTTAATTGCGCCAGGGATTGCCTTTTCTACAGTAAATTTTTCAAAAAATAATTTTTTACTATCGCAAATTTTAATTACGCCAGGGATTGCCTTTTCTATAGTAAATTATTCAAAAAATAATTTTCTACTGTCGCAAATTTTAATTACGCCAGGGATTGCCTTTTCTATAGTAACATTTCTCACAAAATAATTTTTTACTGTCGCAAATTTCAAATCCGCCAGGGATTGCCTTTTCTGTAGTAAATTATTCAAAAAATAATTTTCTACTGTCGCAAATTTTAATTACGCCAGGGATTGCCTTTTCTATAGTAAATTATTCAAAAAATAATTTTTTACTGTCGCAAATTTCAAATCCGCCAGGGATTGCCTTTTCTATAGTCAATTATTCAAAAAATAATTTTCTACTGTCGCAAATTTTAATTGCGCCAGGGATTGCCTTTTCTATAGTAAATTATTCAAAAAATAATTTTTTACTATCGCAAGTTTTAATTGCGCCAGGGATTGCCTTTTCTACAGTAAATTTTTCAAAATATTAATTTTTTACTGTCGCAAATTTTAAATACGCCAGGGATTGCCTTTTCTATAGTAAATTATTCAAAAAATAATTTTATACTGTCGCAAATTTTAATTACGCCAGGGATTGCCTTTTCTATAGTAAATTATTCAAAAAATAATTTTCAACTGTCGCAAATTTTAATTGCGCCAGGGATTGCCTTTTCTACAGTAAATTATTCAAAAAATAATTTTCTACTGTCGCAAATTTTAAAAACGCCAGGGATTGCCTTTTCTATAGTAAATTATTCAAAAAATAATTTTCTACTGTCGCAAATTTTAATTACGCCAGGGATTGCCTTTTCTATAGTAAATTATTCAAAAAATAATTTTCTACTGTCGCAAATTTTAATTACGCCAGGGATTGCCTTTTCTATAGTAAATTATTCAAAAAATAATTTTATACTGTCGCAAATTTTAATTACGCCAGGGATTGCCTTTTCTATAGTAAATTATTCAAAAAATAATTTTCTACTGTCGCAAATTTTAATTACGCCAGGGATTGCCTTTTCTATAGTAAATTATTCAAAAAATAATTTTCTACTGTCGCAAATTTTAATTACGCCAGGGATTGCCTTTTCTATAGTAAATTATTCAAAAAATAATTTTATACTGTCGCAAATTTTAATTACGCCCCAGGGATTGCCTTTTCTATAGTAAATTATTCAAAAAATAATTTTCTACTGTCGCAAATTTTAGTTACGCCAGGGATTGCCTTTTCTATAGTAAATTTTTCAAAAAATAATGTTTTACTGTCGCAAATTTTAATTACGCCAGGGATTGCCTTTTCTATAGTAAATTATTCAAAAAATAATTTTCAACTGTCGCAAATTTTAATTACGCCAGGGATTGCCTTTTCTATAGTAAATTATTCAAAAAATAATTTTTTACCGTCGCAAATTTTAAGTGCGCCAGGGATTGCCTTTTCTATAGTAAATTTTGCAAAAAATAATTTTTTACTGTCGCAAATTTTAATTGCGCCAGGGATTGCCTTTTCTATAGTAAATTATTCAAAAAATAATTTTCAAATCTCGCAAATTGTAATTGCGCCAGGGATTGCCTTTTCTATAGTAAATTATTCAAAAAATAATTTTATACTGTCGCAAATTTTAAGTGCGCCAGGGATTGCCTTTTCTATAGTAAATTATTCAAAAAATAATTTTCTATTGTCGCAAATTTTAATTGCGCCAGGGATTGCCTTTTCTATAGTAAATTATTCAAAAAATAATTTTCTACTGTCGCAAATTTTAATTACGCCAGGACTTGACTTTTCTATAGTAAATTATTCAAAAAATAATTTTATACTGTCGCAAATTTTAATTACGCCAGGGATTGCCTTTTCTATAGTAAATTATTCAAAAAATAATTTTCTACTGTCGCAAATTTCAAATCCGCCAGGGATTGCCTTTTCTATAGTAAATTATTCAAAAAATAATTTTCTATTGTCGCAAATTTTAATTACGCCAGGGATTGCCTTTTCTATAGTAAATTATTCAAAAAATAATTTTTTACTGTCACAAATTTTAATTGCGCCAGGGATTGCCTTTTCTACAGTAAATTTTTCAAAATATTAATTTTTTACTGTCGCAAATTTTAAATACGCCAGGGATTGCCTTTTCTATAGTAAATTATTCAAAAAATAATTTTTTACTGTCGCAAATTTTAAATATCCCAGGGATTGCCTTTTCTATAGTAAATTTCTCACAAATTAATTTTTTACTGTCGCAAATTTTAAATATCCCAGGGATTGCCTTTTCTATAGTAAATTTCTCACAAATTAATTTTTTACTGTCGCAAATTTTAAATACGCCAGGGATTTCCTTTTCTATAGTAAATTTTGCAAAAAAATAATTTTTTACTGTCGCAAATTTTAAATATCCCAGGGATTGCCTTTTCTATAGTAAATTATTCAAAAAATAATTTTATACTGTCGCAAATTTCAATTACGCCAGGGATTGCCTTTTCTACAGTAAATTTTGCAAAAAATAATTTTTTACTGTCGCAGATTTTAATTGCGCCAGGGATTGCCTTTTCTACAGTAAATTTTTCAAAATATTAATTTTTTACTGTCGCAAATTTTAAATACGCCAGGGATTGCCTTTTCTATAGTAAATTATTCAAAAAATAATTTTCAACTGTCGCAAATTTTAATTACGCCAGGGATTGCCTTTTCTATAGTAAATTATTCAAAAAATAATTTTATACTGTCGCAAATTTTAAGTGCGCCAGGGATTGCCTTTTCTATAGTAAATTTCTCACAAATTAATTTTTTACTGTCGCAAATTTTAATTACGCCAGGGATTGCCTTTTCTATAGTAAATTATTCAAAAAATAATTTTCAACTGTCGCAAATTTTAATTACGCCAGGGATTGCCTTTTCTATAGTAAATTATTCAAAAAATAATTTTCAACTGTCGCAAATTTTAATTGCGCCAGGGATTGCCTTTTCTATAGTAAATTATTCAAAAAATAATTTTTTACTGTCGCAAATTTTAAATACGCCAGGGATTGCCTTTTCTATAGTAAATTATTCAAAAAATAATTTTCTACTGTCGCAAATTTTAATTACGCCAGGGATTGCCTTTTCTATAGTAAATTATTCAAAAAATAATTTTCTACTGTCGCAAATTTTAATTACGCCAGTTATTGCCTTTTCTATAGTAAATTTTTCAAAAAATAATTTTTTACTGTCGCAAATTTTAAATATCCCAGGGATTGCCATTTCTATAGTAAATTATTCAAAAAATAATTTTCAACTGTCGCAAATTTTAATTGCGCCAGGGATTGCCTTTTCTATAGTAAATTATTCAAAAAATAATTTTATACTGTCGCAAATTTTAATTACGCCAGGGATTGCCTTTTCTATAGTAAATTATTCAAAAAATAATTTTCAACTGTCGCAAATTTTAATTGCGCCAGGGATTGCCTTTTCTATAGTAAATTATTCAAAAAATAATTTTTTACTGTCGCAAATTTTAAATACGCCAGGGATTGCCTTTTCTATAGTAAATTATTCAAAAAATAATTTTCTACTGTCGCAAATTTTAATTACGCCAGGGATTGCCTTTTCTATAGTAAATTATTCAAAAAATAATTTTCTACTGTCGCAAATTTTAATTACGCCAGTTATTGCCTTTTCTATAGTAAATTTTTCAAAAAATAATTTTTTACTGTCGCAAATTTTAAATATCCCAGGGATTGCCATTTCTATAGTAAATTATTCAAAAAATAATTTTCAACTGTCGCAAATTTTAATTGCGCCAGGGATTGCCTTTTCTATAGTAAATTATTCAAAAAATAATTTTATACTGTCGCAAATTTTAATTACGCCAGGGATTGCCTTTTCTATAGTAAATTATTCAAAAAATAATTTTATACTGTCGCAAATTTTAAGTGCGCCAGGGATTGCCTTTTCTATAGTAAATTATTCAAAAAATAATTTTCTATTGTCGCAAATTTTAATTGCGCCAGGGATTGCCTTTTCTATAGTAAATTATTCAAAAAATAATTTTCTACTGTCGCAAATTTTAATTACGCCAGGACTTGACTTTTCTATAGTAAATTATTCAAAAAATAATTTTATACTGTCGCAAATTTTAATTACGCCAGGGATTGCCTTTTCTATAGTAAATTATTCAAAAAATAATTTTCTACTGTCGCAAATTTCAAATCCGCCAGGGATTGCCTTTTCTATAGTAAATTATTCAAAAAATAATTTTCTATTGTCGCAAATTTTAATTACGCCAGGGATTGCCTTTTCTATAGTAAATTATTCAAAAAATAATTTTTTACTGTCACAAATTTTAATTGCGCCAGGGATTGCCTTTTCTACAGTAAATTTTTCAAAATATTAATTTTTTACTGTCGCAAATTTTAAATACGCCAGGGATTGCCTTTTCTATAGTAAATTATTCAAAAAATAATTTTTTACTGTCGCAAATTTTAAATATCCCAGGGATTGCCTTTTCTATAGTAAATTTCTCACAAATTAATTTTTTACTGTCGCAAATTTTAAATATCCCAGGGATTGCCTTTTCTATAGTAAATTTCTCAAATTAATTTTTTACTGTCGCAAATTTTAAATACGCCAGGGATTTCCTTTTCTATAGTAAATTTTGCAAAAAAATAATTTTTTACTGTCGCAAATTTTAAATATCCCAGGGATTGCCTTTTCTATAGTAAATTATTCAAAAAATAATTTTATACTGTCGCAAATTTCAATTACGCCAGGGATTGCCTTTTCTACAGTAAATTTTGCAAAAAATAATTTTTTACTGTCGCAGATTTTAATTGCGCCAGGGATTGCCTTTTCTACAGTAAATTTTTCAAAATATTAATTTTTTACTGTCGCAAATTTTAAATACGCCAGGGATTGCCTTTTCTATAGTAAATTATTCAAAAAATAATTTTCAACTGTCGCAAATTTTAATTACGCCAGGGATTGCCTTTTCTATAGTAAATTATTCAAAAAATAATTTTATACTGTCGCAAATTTTAAGTGCGCCAGGGATTGCCTTTTCTATAGTAAATTTCTCACAAATTAATTTTTTACTGTCGCAAATTTTAATTACGCCAGGGATTGCCTTTTCTATAGTAAATTATTCAAAAAATAATTTTCAACTGTCGCAAATTTTAATTACGCCAGGGATTGCCTTTTCTATAGTAAATTATTCAAAAAATAATTTTCAACTGTCGCAAATTTTAATTGCGCCAGGGATTGCCTTTTCTATAGTAAATTATTCAAAAAATAATTTTTTACTGTCGCAAATTTTAAATACGCCAGGGATTGCCTTTTCTATAGTAAATTATTCAAAAAATAATTTTCTACTGTCGCAAATTTTAATTACGCCAGGGATTGCCTTTTCTATAGTAAATTATTCAAAAAATAATTTTCTACTGTCGCAAATTTTAATTACGCCAGTTATTGCCTTTTCTATAGTAAATTTTTCAAAAAATAATTTTTTACTGTCGCAAATTTTAAATATCCCAGGGATTGCCATTTCTATAGTAAATTATTCAAAAAATAATTTTCAACTGTCGCAAATTTTAATTGCGCCAGGGATTGCCTTTTCTATAGTAAATTATTCAAAAAATAATTTTATACTGTCGCAAATTTTAATTACGCCAGGGATTGCCTTTTCTATAGTAAATTATTCAAAAAATAATTTTATACTGTCGCAAATTTTAATTACGCCAGGGATTGCCTTTTCTACAGGAAATTTTGCAAAAAATAATTTTTTACTGTCGCAAATTTTAACTGCGCCAGGGATTGCCATTTGTACAGTAAATTTTTCAAAATATTAATTTTTTACTGTCGAAAATTTTAAATACGCCAGGGATTGCCTTTTCTATAGTAAATTATTCAAAAAATAATTTTCAACTGTCGCAAATTTTAATTACGCCAGGGATTGCCTTTTCTATAGTAAATTATTCAAAAAATAATTTTATACTGTCGCAAATTTTAAGTGCGCCAGGGATTGTTTTTTTTATAGTAAATTTCTCACAAATTAATTTTTTACTGTCGCAAATTTTAATTACGCCTGGGATTGCCTTTTCTATAGTAAATTATTCAAAAAATAATTTTCAACTGTCGCAAATTTTAATTACGCCAGGGATTGCCTTTTCTATATTAAATTATTCAAAAAATAATTTTCAACTGTCGCAAATTTTAATTACGCCAGGGATTGCCTTTTCTATAGTAAATTATTCAAAAAATAATTTTTTACTGTCGCAAATTTTAATTACGCCAGGGATTGCCTTTTCTATAGTAAATTATTCAAAAAATAATTTTTTACTGTCGCAAATTTTAAATACGCCAGGGATTGCATTTTCTATAGTAAATTTTGCAAAAAAAAAATTTTTTACTGTCGCAAATTTTAAATATCCCAGGGATTGCCTTTTCTATAGTAAATTATTCAAAAAATAATTTTCTACAGTCGCAAATTTTAAGTACGCCAGGGATTGCCTTTTCTATAGTAAATTTCTCACAAAATAATTTTTTACTGTCGCAAATTTCAAATCAGCCAGGGATTGCCTTTTCTATAGTAAATTATTCAAAAAATAATTTTCTACTGTCGCAAACTTTAATTGCGCCAGGGATTGCCTTTTCTATAGTAAATTATTCAAAAAATAATTTTTTACTATCGCAAGTTTTAATTGCGCCAGGGATTGCCTTTTCTACAGTAAATTTTTCAAAATATTAATTTTTTACTGTCGCAAATTTTAAATACGCCAGGGATTGCCTTTTCTATAGTAAATTATTCAAAAAATAATTTTATACTGTCGCAAATTTTAATTACGCCAGGGATTGCCTTTTCTATAGTAAATTATTCAAAAAAAAATTTTCAACTGTCGCAACTTTTAATTGCGCCAGGGATTGCCTTTTCTATAGTAAATTATTCAAAAAATCATTTTTTACTGTCGCAAATTTCAAACCCGCCAGGGATTGCCTTTTCTATAGTAAATTATTCAAAAAATAATTTTTTACTGTCGCAAATTTTAATTACGCCAGGGATTGCCTTTTCTATAGTAAATTATTCAAAAAATAATTTTCAACTGTCGGAAATTTCAAATCCGCCAGGGATTGCCTTTTCTATAGTAAATTATTCAAAAAATAATTTTCAACTGTCGCAAATTTTAATTGCGCCAGGGATTGCCTTTTCTATAGTAAATTATTCAAAAAATAATTTTTTACTGTCGCAAATTTTAATTACGCCAGGGATTGCCTTTTCTATAGTAAATTATTCAAAAAATAATTTTCAACTGTCGCAAATTTTAATTGCGCCAGGGATTGCCTTTTCTATAGTAAATTATTCAAAAAATAATTTTTTACAATCGCAAGTTTTAATTGCGCCAGGGATTGCCTTTTCTACAGTAAATTTTTCAGAATATTAATTTTTTACTGTCGCAAATTTTAAATACGCCAGGGATTGCCTTTTCTATAGTAAATTATTCAAAAAATAATTTTATACTGTCGCAAATTTTAAGTACGCCAGGGATTGCCTTTTCTATAGTAAATTTCTCACAAAATAATTTTTTACTGTCGCAAATTTTAAATCAGCCAGGGATTGCCTTTTCTATAGTAAATTATTCAAAAAATAATTTTCTACTGTCGCAAATTTTAATTGCGCCAGGGATTGCCTTTTCTATAGTAAATTATTCAAAAAATAATTTTTTACTATCGCAAGTTTTAATTGCGCCAGGGATTGCCTTTTCTACAGTAAATTTTTCAAAATATTAATTTTTTACTGTCGCAAATTTTAAATACGCCAGGGATTGCCTTTTCTATAGTAAATTATTCAAAAAATAATTTTATACTGTCGCAAATTTTAATTACGCCAGGGATTGCCTTTTCTATAGTAAATTATTCAAAAAAAAATTTTCAACTGTCGCAAATTTTAATTCCGCCAGGGATTGCCTTTTCTATAGTAAATTATTCAAAAAATAATTTTATACTGTCGCAAATTCTAAGTGCGCCAGGGATTGCCTTTTCTATAGTAAATTTTGCAAAAAAATAATTTTCTACTGTCGCAAATTTTAATTACGCCAGGGATTGCCTTTTCTATAGTAAATTATTCAAAAAATAATTTTTTACTGTCGCAAATTTTAAGTGCGCCAGGGATTGCCTTTTCTATAGTAAATTATTCAAAAAATAATTTTTTACTGTCGCAAATTTTAATTGCGCCAGGGATTGCCTTTTCTACAGTAAATTTTTCAAAAAATAATTTTTTACTATCGCAAATTTTAATTACGCCAGGGATTGCCTTTTCTATAGTAAATTATTCAAAAAATAATTTTCTACTGTCGCAAATTTTAAGTACGCCAGGGATTGCCTTTTCTATAGTAAATTTCTCACAAAATAATTTTTTACTGTCGCAAATTTTAAATCAGCCAGGGATTGCCTTTTCTATAGTAAATTATTCAAAAAATAATTTTCTACTGTCGCAAACTTTAATTGCGCCAGGGATTGCCTTTTCTATAGTAAATTATTCAAAAAATAATTTTTTACTGTCGCAAGTTTTAATTGCGCCAGGGATTGCCTTTTCTACAGTAAATTTTTCAAAATATTAATTTTTTACTGTCGCAAATTTTAAATACGCCAGGGATTGCCTTTTCTATAGTAAATTATTCAAAAAATAATTTTATACTGTCGCAAATTTTAATTACGCCAGGGATTGCCTTTTCTGTAGTAAATTATTCAAAAAAATTTTTTCAACTTTCGCAAATTTTAATTGCGCCAGGGATTGCCTTTTCTATAGTAAATTATTCAAAAAATAATTTTTTACTGTCGCAAATTTCAAACCCGCCAGGGATTGCCTTTTCTATAGTAAATTATTCAAAAAATAATTTTTTACTGTCGCAAATTTTAATTACGCCAGGGATTGCCTATTCTATAGTACATTATTCAAAAAATAATTTCCAACTGTCGCAAATTTCAAATCCGCCAGGGATTGCCTTTTCTATAGTAAATTATTCAAAAAATAATTTTCAACTGTCGCAAATTTTAATTGCGAAAGGGATTGCCTTTTCTATAGTAAATTATTCAAAAAATAATTTTTTACTGTCGCAAATTTTAATTACGCCAAGGATTGCCTTTTCTATAGTAAATTATTCAAAAAATAATTTTCAACTGTCGCAAATTTTAATTGCACCAGGGATTGCCTTTTCTATAGTAAATTATTCAAAAAATAATTTTTTACTGTCCCAAATTTCAAATCCGCCAGGGATTGCCTTTTCTATAGTAAATTATTCAAAAAATAATTTTTTACTATCGCAAGTTTTAATTGCGCCAGGGATTGCCTTTTCTACAGTAAATTTTTCAAAATATTAATTTTTTACTGTCGCAAATTTTAAATACGCCAGGGATTGCCTTTTCTATAGTAAATTATTCAAAAAATAATTTTATACTGTCGCAAATTTTAATTACGCCAGGGATTGCCTTTTCTATAGTAAATTATTCAAAAAAAAATTTTCAACTGTCGCAAATTTTAATTGCGCCAGGGATTGCCTTTTCTATAGTAAATTATTCAAAAAATCATTTTTTACTGTCGCAAATTTCAAACCCGCCAGGGATTGCCTTTTCTATAGTAAATTATTCAAAAAATAATTTTTTACTGTCGCAAATTTTAATTACGCCAGGGATTGTCTTTTCTATAGTAAATTATTCAAAAAATAATTTTCAACTGTCGGAAATTTCAAATCCGCCAGGGATTGCCTTTTCTATAGTAAATTATTCAAAAAATAATTTTCAACTGTCGCAAATTTTAATTGCGCCAGGGATTGCCTTTTCTATAGTAAATTATTCAAAAAATAATTTTTTACTGTCGCAAATTTTAATTACGCCAGGGATTGCCTTTTCTATAGTAAATTATTCAAAAAATAATTTTCAACTGTCGCAAATTTTAATTGCGCCAGGGATTGCCTTTTCTATAGTAAATTATTCAAAAAATAATTTTTTACTATCGCAAGTTTTAATTGCGCCAGGGATTGCCTTTTCTACAGTAAATTTTTCAAAATATTAATTTTTTACTGTCGCAAATTTTAAATACGCCAGGGATTGCCTTTTCTATAGTAAATTATTCAAAAAATAATTTTATACTGTCGCAAATTTTAAGTACGCCAGGGATTGCCTTTTCTATAGTAAATTTCTCACAAAATAATTTTTTACTGTCGCAAATTTTAAATCAGCCAGGGATTGCCTTTTCTATAGTAAATTATTCAAAAAATAATTTTCTACTGTCGCAAAGTTTAATTGCGCCAGGGATTGCCTTTTCTATAGTAAATTATTCAAAAAATAATTTTTTACTATCGCAAGTTTTAATTGCGCCAGGGATTGCCTTTTCTACAGTAAATTTTTCAAAATATTAATTTTTTACTGTCGCAAATTTTAAATACGCCAGGGATTGCCTTTTCTATAGTAAATTATTCAAAAAATAATTTTATACTGTCGCAAATTTTAATTACGCCAGGGATTGCCTTTTCTATAGTAAATTATTCAAAAAAAAATTTTCAACTGTCGCAAATTTTAATTCCGCCAGGGATTGCCTTTTCTATAGTAAATTATTCAAAAAATAATTTTATACTGTCGCAAATTTTAAGTGCGCCAGGGATTGCCTTTTCTATAGTAAATTTTGCAAAAAAATAATTTTCTACTGTCGCAAATTTTAATTACGCCAGGGATTGCCTTTTCTATAGTAAATTATTCAAAAAATAATTTTTTACTGTCGCAAATTTTAAGTGCGCCAGGGATTGCCTTTTCTATAGTAAATTATTCAAAAAATAATTTTTTACTGTCGCAAGTTTTAATTGCGCCAGGGATTGCCTTTTCTACAGTAAATTTTTCAAAAAATAATTTTTTACTATCGCAAATTTTAATTACGCCAGGGATTGCCTTTTCTATAGTAAATTATTCAAAAAATAATTTTCTACTGTCGCAAATTTTAAGTACGCCAGGGATTGCCTTTTCTATAGTAAATTTCTCACAAAATAATTTTTTACTGTCGCAAATTTCAAATAAGCCAGGGATTGCCTTTTCTATAGTAAATTATTCAAAAAATAATTTTCTACTGTCGCAAACTTTAATTGCGCCAGGGATTGCCTTTTCTATAGTAAATCATTCAAAAAATAATTTTTTACTGTCGCAAGTTTTAATTGCGCCAGGGATTGCCTTTTCTACAGTAAATTTTTCAAAATATTAATTTTTTACTGTCGCAAATTTTAAATACGCCAGGGATTGCCTTTTCTATAGTAAATTATTCAAAAAATAATTTTATACTGTCGCAAATTTTAATTACGCCAGGGATTGCCTTTTCTATAGTAAATTATTCAAAAAAAATTTTTCAACTGTCGCAAATTTTAATTGCGCCAGGGATTGCCTTTTCTATAGTAAATTATTCAAAAAATAATTTTTTACTGTCGCAAATTTCAAACCCGCCAGGGATTGCCTTTTCTATAGTAAATTATTCAAAAAATAATTTTTTACTCTCGCAAATTTTAATTACGCCAGGGATTGCCTTTTCTATAGTAAATTATTCAAAAAATAATTTTTTACTGTCCCAAATTTCAAATCCGCCAGGGATTGCCTTTTCTATAGTAAATTATTCAAAAAATAATTTTCAACTGTCGCAAATTTTAATTGCGAAAGGGATTGCCTTTTCTATAGTAAATTATTCAAAAAATAGTTTTTTACTGTCGCAAATTTTAATTACGGCAAGGATTGCCTTTTCTATAGTAAATTATTCAAAAAATAATTTTCAACTGTCGCAAATTTTAATTGCACCAGGGATTGCCTTTTCTATAGTAAATTATTCAAAAAATAATTTTTTACTGTCCCAAATTCCAAATCCGCCAGGGATTGCCTTTTCTATAGTAAATTATTCAAAAAATAATTTTCAACTGTCGCAAATTTTAATTGCGCCAGGGATTGCCTTTTCTATAGTAAATTATTCAAAAAATAATTTTATACTGTCGCAAATTTTAATTGCGCCAGGGCTTGCCTTTTCTACAGTAAATTATTCAAAAAATAATTTTCTACTGTCGCAAATTTTAATTACGCCAGGGATTGCCTTTTCTATAGTAAATTATTCAAAAAATAATTTTTTACTGTCGCAAATTTTAAATACGCCAGGGATTGCCTTTTCTATAGTAAATTATTCAAAAAATAATTTTCAACTGTCGCAAATTTTAATTGCGCCAGCGATTGCCTTTTCTACAGAAAATTTTTCAAAATATTAATTTTTTACTGTCGCAAATTTTAAATACGCCAGGGATTGCCTTTTCTATAGTAAATTATTCAAAAAATAATTTTTTACTATCGCAAATTTCAAATCCGCCAGGGATTGTCTTTTCTATAGTAAATTATTCAAAAAATAATTTTCAACTGTCGCAAATTTTAATTACGCCAGGGATTGCCTTTTCTATAGTAAATTATTCAAAAAATAATTTTCAATTGTCGCAAATTTTAATTACGCCAGGGATTGCCTTTTCTATAGTAAATTATTCAAAAAATAATTTTTTACTGTCGCAAATTTCAAATCCGCCAGGGATTGCCTTTTCTATAGTAAATTATTCAAAAAATAATTTTCTACTGTCGCAAATTTTAATTACGCCAGGGATTGCCTTTTCTATAGTAAATTATTCAAAAAATAATTTTTTACTGTCGCAAATTTCAAATTCGCCAGGGATTGCCTTTTCTATAGTAAAATATTCAAAAAATAATTTTCTACTGTCGCAAATTTTAATTGCGCCAGGGATTGCCTTTTCTATAGTAAATTATTCAAAAAATAATTTTTTACTATCGCAAGTTTTAATTGCCCCAGGGATTGCCTTTTCTACAGTAGATTTTTCAAAATATTAATTTTTTACTGTCGCAAATTTTAAATACGCCAGGGATTGCCTTTTCTATAGTAAATTATTCAAAAAATAATTTTCAACTGTCGCAAATTTTAATTACGCCAGGGATTGCCTTTTCTATAGTAAATTATTCAAAAAATAATTTTTTACTGTCGCAAATTTCAAATCCGCCAGGGATTGCCTTTTCTATAGTAAATTATTCAAAAAATAATTTTTTACTGTCGCAAATTTTAATTACGCCAGGGATTGCCTTTTCTATAGTAAATTTTGCAAAAAAATAATTTTTTACTGTCGCAAATTTTAAATATCCCAGGGATTGCCCTTTCTATAGTAAATTTCTCACAAATTAATTTTTTACTGTCGCAAATTTTAAATACGCCAAGGATTGCCTTTCTATAGTAAATTATTCAAAAAATAATTTTTTACTGTCGCAAATTTTAATTACGCCAGGGATTGCCTTTTCTATAGTAAATTATTCAAAAAATAATTTTCAACTGTCGCAAATTTCAAATCCGCCAGGGATTGCCTTTTCTATAGTAAATTATTCAAAAAATAATTTTCTACTGTCGCAAATTTTAATTGCGCCAGGGATTGCCTTTTCTATAGTAAATTATTCAAAAAATATTTTTTTAATGTCGCAAATTTTAATTACGCCAGGGATTGCCTTTTCGATAGTAAATTATTCAAAAAATAATTTTCAACTGTCGCAAATTTTAATTGCGCCAGGGATTGCCTTTTCTATAGTAAATTATTCAAAAAATAATTTTATACTGTCGCAAATTTTAATTTCGCCAGGGATTGCCTTTTCTACAGTAAATTATTCAAAAAATAATTTTCTACTGTCGCAAATTTTAATTACGCCAGGGATTGCCTTTTCTATAGTAAATTATTCAAAAAATAATTTTTTACTGTCGCAAATTTTAAATACGCCAGGGATTGCCTTTTCTACAGTAAATTTTTCAAAATATTAATTTTTTACTGTCGCAAATTTTAAATACGCCAGGGATTGCCTTTTCTATAGTAAATTATTCAAAAAATAATTTTTTACTGTCGCAAATTTCAAATCCGCCAGGGATTGCCTTTTCTATAGTAAATTATTCAAAAAATAATTTTCAACTGTCGCAAATTTTAATTACGCCAGGGATTGCCTTTTCTATAGTAAATTATTCAAAAAATAATTTTCAACTGTCGCAAATTTTAATTACGCCAGGGATTGCCTTTTCTATAGTAAATTATTCAAAAAATGATTTTTTACTGTCGCAAATTTCAAATCCGCCAGGGATTGCCTCTTCTATAGTAAATTATTCGAAAAATAATTTTCTAATGTCGCAAATTTTAATTACGCCAGGGATTGCCTTTTCTATAGTAAATTATTCAAAAAATAATTTTTTACTGTCGCAAATTTTAAATACGCCAGGGATTGCCTTTTCTACAGTAAATTTTTCAAAATATTAATTTTTTACTATCGCAAGTTTTAATTGCGCCAGGGATTGCCTTTTCTACAGTAAATTTTTCAAAATATTATTTTTTACTGTCGCAAATTTTAAATACGCCAGGGATTGCCTTTTCTATAGTAAATTATTCAAAAAATAATTTTCAACTGTCGCAAATTTTAATTGCGCCAGGGATTGCCTTTTCTAGAGTAAATTATTCAAAAAATAATTTTTTACTGTCGCAAATTTCAAATCCGCCAGGGATTGCCTTTTCTATAGTAAATTATTCAAAAAATAATTTTTTACTGTCGCAAATTTTAATTACGCCAGGGATTGCCTTTTCTATAGTAAATTATTCAAAAAATAATTTTCAACTGTCGCAAATTTTAATTACGCCAGGGATTGCCTTTTCTATAGTAAATTATTCAAAAAATAATTTTTTACTGTCGCAAATTTTAAATACGCCAGGGATTGCCTTTTCTACAGTAAATTTTTCAAAATATTAATTTTTTACTGTCGCAAATTTTAAATACGCCAGGGATTGCCTTTTCTATAGTAAATTATTCAAAAAATAATTTTTTACTGTCGCAAATTTCAAATCCGCCAGGGATTGCCTTTTCTATAGTAAATTATTCAAAAAATAATTTTCAACTGTCGCAAATTTTAATTACGCCAGGGATTGCCTTTTCTATAGTAAATTATTCAAAAAATAATTTTCAACTGTCGCAAATTTTAATTACGCCAGGGATTGCCTTTTCTATAGTAAATTATTCAAAAAATAATTTTTTACTGTCGCAAATTTCAAATCCGCCAGGGATTGCCTTTTCTATAGTAAATTATTCGAAAAATAATTTTCTAATGTCGCAAATTTTAATTACGCCAGGGATTGCCTTTTCTATAGTAAATTATTCAAAAAATAATTTTTTACTGTCGCAAATTTTAAATACGCCAGGGATTGCCTTTTCTACAGTAAATTTTTCAAAATATTAATTTTTTACTATCGCAAGTTTTAATTGCGCCAGGGATTGCCTTTTCTACAGTAAATTTTTCAAAATATTATTTTTTACTGTCGCAAATTTTAAATACGCCAGGGATTGCCTTTTCTATAGTAAATTATTCAAAAAATAATTTTCAACTGTCGCAAATTTTAATTGCGCCAGGGATTGCCTTTTCTAGAGTAAATTATTCAAAAAATAATTTTTTACTGTCGCAAATTTCAAATCCGCCAGGGATTGCCTTTTCTATAGTAAATTATTCAAAAAATAATTTTTTACTGTCGCAAATTTTAATTACGCCAGGGATTGCCTTTTCTATAGTAAATTATTCAAAAAATAATTTTCAACTGTCGCAAATTTCAAATCCGCCAGGGATTGCCTTTTCTATAGTAAATTATTCAAAAAATAATTTTCTACTGTCGCAAATTTTAATTGCGCCAGGGATTGCCTTTTCTATAGCAAATTATTCAAAAAATAATTTTTTACTGTCGCAAATTTTAATTACGCCAGGGATTGCGTTTTCTATAGTAAATTATTCAAAAAATAATTTTCAACTGTCGCAAATTTTAATTACGCCAGGGATTGCCTTTTCTATAGTAAATTTTGCAAAAAAATAATTTTTTACTGTCGCAAATTTTAAATATCCCAGGGATTGCCTTTTCTATAGTAAATTATTCAAAAAATAATTTTTACTGTCGCAAATTTTAAATACGCCAGGGATTGCCTTTTCTATAGTAAATTTTGCAAAAAAATAATTTTTTACTGTCGCAAATTTTAAATATCCCAGGGATTGCCTTTTCTATAGTAAATTATTCAAAAAATAATTTTTTACTGTCGCAAATTTCAAATCCGCCAGGGATTGCCTTTTCTATAGTAAATTATTCAAAAAATAATTTTCTATTGTCGCAAATTTTAATTACGCCAGGGATTGCCTTTTCTATAGTAAATTATTCAAAAAATAATTTTATACTGTCGCAAATTTCAAATCCGCCAGGGATTGCCTTTTCTATAGTAAATTATTCAAAAAACAATTTTTTACTGTCGCAAATTTCAAATCCGCCAGGGATTCCCTTTTCTATAGTAAATTATTCAAAAAATAATTTTATACTGTCGCAAATTTTAAATATCCCAGGGATTGCCTTTTCTATAGTAAATTATTCAAAAAATAATTTTTTACTGTCGTAAATTTCAAATCCGCCAGGGATTGCCTTTTCTATAGTAAATTATTCAAAAAATAATTTTTTTACTGTCGCAAATTTCAAATCCGCCAGGCATTGCCTTTTCTATAGTAAATTATTCAAAAAATAATTTTATACTGTCGCAAATTTTAATTACGCCAGGGATTGCCTTTTCTATAGTAAATTATTCAAAAAATAATTTTTTACTGTCGCAAATTTTAATTACGCCAGGGATTGCCTTTTCTATAGTAAATTATTCAAAAAATAATTTTATACTGTCGCAAATTTTAATTACGCCAGGGATTGCCTTTTCTATAGTAAATTATTCAAAAAATAATTTTATACTGTCGCAAATTTTAAGTGCGCCAGGGATTGCCTTTTCTATAGTAAATTATTCAAAAAATAATTTTCAACTGTCGCAAATTTTAATTGCGCCAGGGATTGCCTTTTCTATAGTAAATTATTCAAAAAATAATTTTTTACTGTCGCAAATTTCAAATCCGCCAGGGATTGCCTTTTCTATAGTAAATTATTCAAAAAATAATTTTCAACTGTCGCAAATTTCAAATCCGCCAGGGATTGCCTTTTCTATAGTAAATTATTCAAAAAATAATTTTCAACTGTCGCAAATTTTAATTACGCCAGGGATTGCCTTTTATATAGTAAATTATTCAAAAAATAATTTTATACTATCGCAAATTTTAAGTGCGCCAGGGATTGCCTTTTCTATAGTAAATTATTCAAAAAATAATTTTTTACTGTCGCAAATTTTAAGTGCGCCAGGGATTGCCTTTTCTATAGTAAATTTTGCAAAAAATAATTTTTTACTGTCGCAAATTTTAATTACGCCAGGGGTTGCCTTTTCTATAGTAAACTTTTCAAAAAATAATTTTCTACTGTCGCAAATTTTAATTACGCCAGGGATTGCCTTTTCTATAGTAAATTATTCAAAAAATAATTTTTTACTGTCGCAAATTTCAAATCCGCCAGGGATTGCCTTTTCTATAGTAAATTATTCAAAAAATAATTTTTTACTGTCGCAAATTTCAAATCCGCCAGGGATTGCCTTTTCTATAGTAAATTATTCAAAAAATAATTTTCTACTGTCGCAAATTTTAAGTGCGCCAGGGATTGCCTTTTCTATAGTAAATTATTCAAAAAATAATTTTTTACTGTCGCAAATTTTAAATACGCCAGGGATTGCCTTTTCTATAGTAAATTTTGCAAAAAAAATAATTTTTTACTGTCGCAAATTTTAAATATCCCAGGGATTGCCTTTTCTATAGTAAATTTTGCAAAAAAATAATTTTTTACTGTCGCAAATTTTAAATATCCCAGGGATTGCCTTTTCTATAGTAAATTATTCAAAAAATAATTTTCAACTGTCGCAATTTTTAATTACGCCAGGGATTGCCTTTTCTATAGTAAATTATTCAAAAAATAATTTTCTACTGTCGCAAATTTCAAATCCGCCAGGGATTGCCTTTTCTATAGTAAATTATTCAAAAAATAATTTTCAACTGTCGCAAATTTTAATTACGCCAGGGATTGCCTTTTCTATAGTAAATTATTCAAAAA